>PNEQ01012134.1:0-42007 GCA_003012365.1 Medauroidea extradentata | reverse complement strand
GCCCTGGAGGCCTGGTTTATACTCTGGCGCATCAAGATAAATGTAGACAAATCAGAGGCAGTTGTCTTCGCCCGAAGGCAAACCACCCCCCTCCCCAACCCTTCCCCCGACCTACCCTGTTTGGGGCACAAATTGAGTACCAACCCAAGATCAAATATCTTGGCGTCATACTGGACACCAAGCTAACCTGGAAGGCTCATACAAATGCTAAGCTACGACAGGTAAATGCCCGCCTAGCACAGCTATACCCCCTCCTCAACTATGACCACATTCTGAGTACAAAATCTGGGATCAGACTGTACTCAGCCCTAGTTAGGCCCATCCTGACCTATGCAGCCCCAGCCTGGGCACATGCTGCAAAGTGTCATATGCGGCCATTAGTGGTGCTCCAAAACAAAGCCCTCAGGAGGGCTGCAGGGGCACCTAGATATACACACAATGTAGTCCTCTACCGTGAGCTGAAGTATCCCCAGCTCACTAATCACATCCAACATTTGACTCGCAACTTCTACAAAGCTGCAGCCAAGTCCACTAATCCCCTAGTGCTCGCACTAGGGAACTACAACCCTGAGGTGCGCATGAAACACAAGATGCCGAAACACATCTTGTGCGAAAAACCACCTTAAGTCCCCCCTAATGAAGATCACCAGGATGGAGAAGAAAACGGCTACAAGTCGAACCAACCTGGGACCAAAAAAGTGCACCCCGGCCAAGCGACAACAGCGAATGGTACTAGATATGCATTAATCGCCGCATCCATTAATGCATCGCGGATCCAGCCAAGGTGCAGAGCAGTGAGCATATGGCCCAGCGAGGGCTCTCATACTGCACAGAAGGAACCAAGGCTGCGTAGTAGGCATCAAGAATGAATATATGCATTGAACTTCAATCAATGCATCGCGGAACAAGTCATGGCACATTGCAGAGAGCGTATGGCCCAGCGAGGGCTCTCGTACTGCACAGGCGAGCCATGACTGCGTGGTAGGCTTCAAGAACTACCAACAATGGGACTGCGGGCAATAAGCCCGCCCTTCGGGAAACTTAAGTTACTTCCCCTAGGTTAAGTAAATTTAAGCTTAATGTAAGTTTTGTTTTACAGCTGGATCACGAGCCCTCCCTGCTCGTCTTTACCTTTTCGCCTTCTAACAGAACTAACAATGCATGTAACACATTGCATGTACTCTATTTTTCTTCATAGCATGGAGAACCCACCTCGCATGTCTATCGTCATGGGTTTTCTCCCGCGACCTCGCGGGTTTACCATGACCCTCTAAGGGAATAGTTCCCAGTTAAATCTGAGGGAAGCACCAGGCCCCAAATTCTGGCTTTGCGCTTCACAACCTCACAGTAGGCCATTTGAGCCAAGCTCCACCCTAACCCAAGCTGCATGCAGTAGTTAGAGCGTATAGGCCTCAGGCCTGGCACGCTACTACCTCCTCCTGCTCCCTCCTAACTCCTAGTAGTTAGACACTAACCTAGGGTGCGCCCCTTCTGGGCCACCAAAAAAAAAGTCTTCTCATCAGTCGCACTCGTGTTCCTGAACCCTGTGTGTCTACCTGATAACGGGAACAGATTCCAGTTCCCGAAACGCCGTAACACTGTCTGTCTGGAAAACTACTGTGTTTTGTTCCGTCTCCTCGTTGTGTCGTTTGTCTTTTCTGTATATGTCTGTTGTCTGTTGCATTTTGTCTCGTCTATTTGTTGTGTCTTTTTGTTATTTTACTGTTCGTGTCTGATATTTGCTGTGTTTTTTGTTTCATCTCATCTTTGTGTCGCATATTACTTGATTTTTATTTTATTTGTTATTATTTTCATTTATTATCTGTTTGTTCCTTGTTTCTATTTGACTCGATTCCATTTTGGAATTTCTTGTTGTGTATGTATCTTGCTGACTAAAGCATATTCTGCTTATATTATGGTTTTCTTTTATTTGTTTAGTTTTCTTTGACAGTCATTCAATTTGCAATGGAGTACGTCCAAGAAACTGAATCCAATATATATATACTGTTCATCCATCTAACTATTCAGGATAGCGACGCCCTCAAATTGGTGTCGATTTTTCCGATAATAGAACTGACCGTTGCAGAAGGTGGATTTAATTGTACATCCTTCATGATTCTGGCAAAACCGTACCAATACTACTGCGCTGCTTGGCCTATTCTGGCGGCGTTGCAGTGGCTGCGATGTATTATCGCGTCGCCATCTATAGCTTTTGCTACAACATTAGCTGTGGCGTCTACCACACTTGTTTAACTTCGTCCGCCTTCCTGGTGCTAAAGAATTTATCATTCTTTTTTTAGTTAATATCCTCTTCTGGTTCACTTCTTAAGACATTTAATTCTTCCCCAAATTATAAATTTGTTGGTAAACGTTCTTTTCATAATTTTTAAAGAAGTTTTTTCTCGACAGAAGCCTCTGTATGAGATTTGTTCAAGACGATTTTACTAATTATTGTTAAATATTTTTAGTCAATAAAGTGAAATTACTGACGACAGTTATATTCTAAAACTATTGATATTCTTCAATCATAAAGAAAATATTTTTTGCTCGTGAAATGATTAATTGGACTTTGAGTCTTGTCAGAAGCGAGTATTTTTATAAAAAATAGAAATAAATTAATGATTGTGGTCTGTCTGGCTTAATTATAAGTTCGTTACATTTTAAAAATATTCATTTCAAATAGGCCTATACTTTTAAAGTTAGGAAAATTAAGCTCACTCCGCCACTGCGAATACTATAAATAACTATTCTTGTGATTACACAAATATCTTGGAGAAGCTCGCAAAATTGGTTTTTATTTTAATGCGTTTTGGGTTTTACTACATATAAGATAAAATAACTTCAAAATCGTTGTTTCTAAAGGTGATCAAGAAATCTAAATCATTTAATTTAATTTAACAGAAACTGTATTTTTAATATTTAATAGCCTTGATGTGCTCGCAGTTAAAAAAAAATCTATCACTTTTGTTTGTAGTTTCTTTTTCAAGCATTGACTTAGTAGATTATTAGACTAATAAGACAATTAAATCTAGCAATAGATAGACTGATATAAGCATGTGTTTTGTAAGCTTAATTCATACATTTAATATAAAAATAACCTTATATGTATGATATATAATGTAAAATAATTTCTTACGAAGTTGTGTTAACTGGTTTACATCACTGGTATCATAAAATATGTAATTCTAGTAAGTGCCCATAGGGGTACAGTTATCAATTTTTAAATATTTTATATTCACAATTAATCTGGCGATATTCTAGTTTTTATCCCACACTTAATGCAGGAATTTTAATTATTAGAACATTTATTCCAATAAATGATGAAATATTAGTAACTGAAATGTAGTTAAAAAGTATGTGTTAAATAATAAATAGTGTAGGGAAAGGAAATCCGAGGGCAGGGCATCACACCTTGATATCAGAATTCTGGCTGGATGCCGGTAGGCATTTGCTACTGCCTGAAAGATGATATAAAATTAAGTCCTACTATGAGAATCGACAGAACGGAAGGGCGTTGGAAAACCGGAGTACCCCGATAATATCCGCCTACAAATTGCAACGTCCCCCATGATTTCTATGATCAAGAAACCGGGGGACCAAGTTACCAAGTTAAAAAACCTGGGACCGAATCCGGATCACCTTGGTTAATTTTTGTATACGGGTACGACAGTTCAGTAAAATTGTAACATACAATTACCCTTTTTGACCTACCGCGTTGTCTGTATGGTTGAATGGCCATTGGTCTAACCTCCCTATTGAAAAAAGGGTCGTCATAAATCGTCATGTACAATATCACTGGCTTTTGATTAACACTGCAAGACATAAAATTCATTTTCCTTGGTTTGAATACCTCCGATAGGCATTCCACATAATTTGAATTTTTCGACGGCTCGTTTCTTTTTTACCAATAGTAAGGGTTTTCTGATCCGTGTCTTTTAAATTATTTTGCAGTGCTAATGTACAGCCCGTTATAATACTGTACGTAACTGTTTACGAAGTATACTTACTTTTATTTTTATGGGCTGCGAAACTCAATTTTACCGCGTAGGGAATGTGGCAGGCCAACAAAGGTATGTTACAGTGACTGAATAGTTTGGCATGACTGTTAAAACCATACCTGAATATTTCGTGTTTTTATTGTTAGTTATATATATCTCATAATTTAAAACCTATCATCTCAACGGTTTCCTGTTATTGGCAGTGGATTCCTGGGGTTCGTTGTTAGAAATAAATGGACTCAAATTTTTTAATATATATATCCTCACAAAGTTTGATGCATGGCTGATTACTCACCTCCTTGTAAATATATACATATGTATACACATATATTTACCTGCTATATTTTTAACGTGTAGTAAAAATATTATTTTTTTTTCAGGTAATTTCACTTGTCTAGAAGTCGTATTCGTGTTAAAACGTCGCCTTGGATACTATCTTTTCCACACCTACATTCCAACATGTTTGATTGTTATTATGTCGGTAAGTAATTATTAAACATGCATACATGTATGACTTAAATATTTCTTTTAAAGAAAATGTAAAAAATATATATTTCAAAATGGTTTTAATATGTAAAGTTTATTGTAATAATTAATAATATTTTTATTTTCAATTCTTTTGCATAGTTTGCGAAATTCTCCTGGAACAATTTAGATAAATTAACAAAAGTACGGCCATTCTTATTGATCGTGAAAAATTCGCATTTAAACTTCTACCAAAAACCTTTCATTCGAAAATATTTTAGTGAAGCAGAATATAATATGAAAGAAGTTGCTTTATTAAGGACAGAAGAAAGATGGACATACTTCCACCACATCTTGCATCCTATCATCTCAACATATTTCACCAACCAGAAACGATCAAACAAACCAGAGCGAAATAAAGATAATCGTTACTTTTAGAAACTAGCATGGATGTATACATACCTTAAAGAGACAAATCACAGAAAAGATTTTAAATTATCTTAAGATAATTTTTTTTATTTAATTTTATGTTTCTTCAAAGATGTTTATAAATGCACTTCAGAAATTAATATCCAACGAATGTTTGTTATGTCTTCTCTGTTTAAACTTGATAAATACTTTAAAATCATATTAATCTTCTGCGTAATAGACATACGGATCTATGTTTTAAATTTTCGTGTTTATAATTTTTAATCACAGATGAAACATCATTAGTGCTATTTTTAACTGAAATTTTTTTTTCAAAATAGTAAACATTTCCGAGTCTTTGTATCTATTGAGAGCAGACACAAACGTTTCAAATGTAAAACTATAATGTAAACTTTGTGACCGCCGCCTTTGTCTTCTAGCTGTGCTGAGTTAAATATCCACCGCCATAACAGCCACTTTCTTTGCCTCGGTCTAGCTCAGCGGGTTTATTGAATAAAAACAAACACGTTCAATAAGTTCGTCACGCGTCTATCACACCCGTATTTTCCCTCGCCCAGGGCAGAGACAAAGCAGCGATAAATAATAAGTACCGTCTCCCTCGATTGGAGATTGGAAGTTCACAAAACAACTGACGAGGTATGCAACTTCTCGGTGTTCCGTGTTTAATTGCCACGATTCCCGACAAATTAAATCTTACTGGAGCAATACGATGACACTCTCCAGGAGGACAGGCGCCCGCGCCCCGCGATACGCCTTTATGCCCCGGAGACCGTCACACTTCTCTCTACTAACGCTCGCGAAAGTAAGCCAAGCCACGCTATCCCTCCCCCAGCTCCGATCCGGCCAATCGGAAGCTTCGTTACAAACTGCCCTGCCCTGCGAACCGCACTGAACTTAGGCGATTACGGCTGTATTAGACGTCATTTTTATTTTCGGAAGCAAACATAGTAGGCTACATTAATTTAAATTCCTGACACTCGGATTACTCTGTTTTCCTTTCTTATTACTAATTATTACTTTTAACTTAAATTAAAAACATAACGGCCAAGTGTGATTGTCAGTTGGGTCGCTGGCTCCCCCTTTCTCCGTCCGCCATCTTGGCTCAGCGGGGCGGCTACCATCCACTCCTGCTGGGCCCCACATTTATCTTTGCTGACACCCCTGGTCTAGGGTGAAAGGAAACGAATAGTTCCACCCTCATCCGCTCGTAATCAAAATACTAATTTTACATATTTATCATTAAACTACCTACTTTTTAATAAATTGAATAGACAAGCCGAGATCCTACAGAGCCCAACGCAACTTGAACTGACTCTGTAGCCCTATTCCTTCCAATATTAGTTACAATCAAATCAAAGAAATTCTCACTCTGTAATACTACCAACTCTATATCTCCTGAAATTAATAACATTGATCTTCCCCACTCTTCTTTACAAACATTTGTCTAATTCACTAATAATCTATATACTGTGGCCCGGAGGCACATTACAACTTTCTTTCATTTATAGTGATGATATGATTTTCATCCGATATCAAGTAATTCTAATATCTTATTTCGTAAATGATAAATAATTATTCTGAGAGTTATTTCTTATCTCAAAGATAAATTTTTTATCAGTTTCTTAATTTTCGCTCTGTTTGAAAATCAAAATGAATCATACATTATTTGAAATATATAATTTAAAAACAGTAAACCATCCATAGCGTTCAGATATTGTAACTAGTTTTAGATAAAAATGTAAAATATAGTTTAAAATAAAAAAGTATGTTTTCTAAAATTTAAGTAGAAGAAGAAACAATGATGAAAATATTATTATCATGCGTTAGAAATTCTTTGAACAAGCGTCCAAGAAGTTAATTGGATTCTGAAAACGAATGGGTGTATTAGAACGTACACAATTTCTTAAATTTCCATATCTAAAAATAACTCTGCGTCGTGTGACGATAAGACCAACCACATTACGACATACTTTAAAACTTTTGTCTGTGTGTCGTATTGGATATAGCGTCTACGTTTTGCCAATACATTATACAAAACTTAATTTCGTTTGTGAGGGCACCAAATGTTTATCTCTCGTCATTTTTCAATTGATAGAATTCCTGTGTGTTTATGTTTAAGTTGTTGGTTTGATCGTTAGGCCTACTAATGAAAGACTTGGTCATTAAAACTTGAACAATGGCATATGTGTGCAAACAATTTCGACCTCATAAAGTGCTATTGCAGTATTATTTCTGAGATCTCGAATTGCATTGCATTATATCTTAAAAAAAAAAAAAAAAAAAAAAAAAAAAAATACAAAATGCTTAAGTTTGGACAAATCAAAGCTTTCAAAATTGTTGATAAACCTGTATTTCGAAGCTGTGTATAAATTGTTGTAGTAAATCTTAGTGATTGTCATAGGGTTCTTTACCCACATACAACAGTATACTATATTACATCCTAGATTGCATACGTTATTTCGGCACACATTATTGCTTACGTGGTGTGCTGTAGTACCTCATTATAATGTTAGAATTTTAAATACAACTATAAACTTAACATTTTTTATAAGTGTAGCTTAGTAACATTACTCATTTATACACTTTTAAACACTTTTTAGCTACAGTCCGCGCACACGTCCCTTTTGTGCTCAGCACATACCATTTTGCGACATTTAACACGAGCTGATTTTATTTTCCGATCTTTAGATCGTGGGCAAACAGAACATTGTCCTTTTTCGGTCTTGCAGCAGGATGATGGTCTTTATTTTGTGCCTCCTCTTCTATCTTGGCCACTTTTCTGATTGTTGTCTTCAGGTCGCGAGGAAGATTCTTGGAGAGAACTCACTGTTTCATATGAGGCTCAGCAAGACAACATCCTAGTTTCTATAGATACTTCCTTCTTACAAGATCGTGGTGATTTTTTGTTGTCTGCAACAAAACCGTGGCAATTATCCTGGCTTGGTTTAATATTCCATAGAAGAACCGTAGTGGCCATCTCTGGGTCTTCCGAGAAACGGAAAAAGTGTGCATCAGCTGGTCGAAGGTATCAACTCCGCCTTTTGCTTCGTTGTAAAAATGAATGACTTCAGGTTTTCCAGTGTCTTCATTCGCATCCTTCTTGCATGGTCGACAACAGGAAAACACTTTTTTCTTTCTTGGGGCAGTGGGATGTCAACATTATGTTGTCTTCAAATGCGAACTGAGATGAGCCAACTTCTGTTTTACGAAAAGGCAGAAAACTAGGTGGAATTTCCCTCTTGTTTTTCCTCAGTGTTCCCACTACAGTGAGGTTATAATCTTTGAGCATACTGTCAGCTAGTGGAACTGACATGAACCAATTGTCAGTTGTCAAATTTCTTCCTGTGCCATGAATACTCACAGACAGATCACGCACATATTTCACAGGAAGAGATTCCTTTTTGTTATTGTCTTCTTTGCCAATATATGGAATTGCATTTATCATTTAGTATGTCTTGGCATCATATATAGCTATAATTTTGATGCCATACTTTTCTGGTTTTGAAGCCATGTACACCTCTTATAGGTATTTACCTCGAAATCCTAAAAGCTGTTACTAGATATTGCAATATTCCCGAGGAAAGCAACTTGATGTGCAGTTCTTTACGAATGATTCCCAAATTTACCTTATTGGTGCAAATTTATCGTCATTGTTTCTAATAAACGTGTCAAATCGAAGACAATTAACAAGAAATCTAAATTGACACTCCGACATGACAGCACGATAAAAAAAGGCATCCAAATATTTCCGACCACATTTTATCTGTTCTGAAGTGAGAATCCTTCCTGTAATCAGCAAACTATAACACACCAATGAGTTCATAAATCTCCCTTTCTTTGGTGTCACCTACGTACCTAGTAGTTTCACTCGTGCATTTTTGTCTCTGTCTCTTGATGTCATCGTTTGTGAAACGGACAACAGTCTTGATCATCTCTTAGGTAACAAGTATGTCCCAACAGTCCTCTGATGCACTAGTGGGAATCTTGCCATGTGGAAGACGAAAAATGTTACGTGCTGGTGTTCGGCCCCCGTGTGCTAGGTGGATCTAAAGTCCATCTGTGACCATTCTTCAAAAATATTATTGTTCCATGGGTAGTTCGTTCGTTGTCACTTTCTTCGGAAGCACTTTGTTCATCCTCACAAACCGACTGAATATCCACATTATCATCAGTATTACTTACATTTTCATTATCAATTTCTGCGTCTTCTAAAATGCGCCTTATAGTCTCTGAATAATCGTCACTAAGGGGATTCAACCGATACATTTCTAATCTGTAAATAAAAAAATCAAACAAGAAATAAGTAAAAAATGTTTACCTACATGGATGCATAGGTGGGGTGCTATAGAACCCCAGTCAAATAAAACCAAGATTTATAAAAAAAACTGCGTGTAATAGATGCCTAAAGTTCCAGATACATCAATCAGCACAACGCACTCAAATTAAATTTAATAAAAACATAATGCAATTGTACCAACTTTTCTATGGCAAAAAATAAAAATGAAATTCATTGCGGTGCTGTATCACCCCTGTAAGCAATCCAGGGTTAACAAGAAAGTGGTTACATATATTTGGGGTTTTCCTTCTAAAAATATTGATAATCCTGTTGTAACATACCGCGTGTTGCGGACTATAAAATGTTACAAATTGAAACAAATGTATAAACAAGCAAGTTTTACTAATCACAAGTTACAAAGTTGGCAATTTAAACGTATGGAAAATCGAAATATGTGTCCACACAGTGGACATTACTAGCGTCTGTGAGACGGAAAATTATTATTTAAAAAATTTACAAAATATATTAGTTAGTTTTACAAGGATCACAAAGTATATCGACTGAAAAAAGAAAATATCTGGGCAAGTCATCACAAAGGTAGTTACTTCCGCGGGCTCCATAATGTGAATATCTGGTGTTACAAATCTAGAAGTTAATAAAGCAACACATGTGTGTGCAAAAAGCCATCGGGCAATCAAGCAACAAATAATCACAACAGCTAATAAATACCACGTGGAAAAGTCAAATAGCAAAGAACAATAGCAAACCCTACAAAAAACATTTTAAGACCGAGAGAGAATTTTTCATCAGACGGCGACCGAAAAAGGAATTTAGAAAAAAAAAAACAATACAACATGAATTAAACTAATTTAAGCACAACACATTGCGCCGTGTGAGTATGGTAGGTTAATGAATTATTTAAAATAGCCATTAATCGTAAAGCAAAAACAACGGTCTCTGTCAAATAAACACAAAAAGTACCCACCAATAAAGACATAGAAGAAAACAGAAGGTGGCACATTAACAAACACACAAAAACCAGAGGAAGCTGTTGTAAACAAACAATATCAAAGTGGAAGCAATGCACGATTAAATAAATGCTGGGTTACCATACGCAACGGGCAAAGAAATATAATTATTTATATAAATAAATAGGCTCTCTCGCCATGACAAACAATGTACATCAGAGGAAAATATGAAAATATATTAAACGAGAACTCTGAAATTTGTGGTTGCTCAAAATTATTATTTAAATTTTACTGCAATATTAAATATTTTGTTTTAATTTTTTTAATAATAAAATTCACAACATTACTGACATCGATGAATAGTCCATTAGTACTGAAATTGTACTGAAATTATAAAAAGCCCAAATCTTGCAGGCACAGTTAAATATAAATAGTGAATTGATTATAAAATAATAATTTTTTCTTAAATTCACAATAATATTATCGAAACAATAAATGCCCATTCTACAGGCTAAATAAATAACGTACGTCCCAATCAATGACGTAATAAATTAATAAAAACAAAATTGCATGTAAATTGGATTCATCTGTTAGGCCTTATAAAGTTTTTAATTGTTATTAAATTCATATTAATTATTAAAAAACGTACAAAATATTACATAAAAAGGTAAGTGTGACAGCTGTTAATTTATGGATTAAAATATACAAATTTAGTTGCGGCTTATCTGTTCAAAGTCCCGCAGTAGAATAGTACAGCACGCTGGGGTGGCTTCATATTTCCCATTTACAGCGGCGAAACAAAGAAGACGAAAAGGTGAAGAAAAGGCTCCAAAATAGGCCAGAATGACTGGACGTCTGTAGTAGAGACTACAGGTCAGCTCGCCAATAGTCCAGCATTTGAATCGTCCAAGACGCGAATCGGCAGGGACGTGAATATTCCAAGACGAGAATACGCCGGGTTGAGAATCGGCCTGGACGCGAACCCTCACTACACAGAAATTATCAAAATATTATAGAAGATGAAAAATTTAAATAGAACACAAAACCTCTCGTAGGAAAATTACTCACCAGACGAGGGCGAAGATAATCACTCAACGAAATAACAGAAGAAACAACCACGATAAAATATTTTTAAAAATGTAGCACTACAGTTTTTCTACTATGTAAAAATATAAATTTTGCTACATTACGAAAAGTAAATTATAGCACCTCAAGTGGCAAGATCTGCCAAAAAGGCAGGAACACCAAACACACTCATCTTGACGATACGGTGGTTGACGGCAAAGTGTTACGAAAATCAACGGAAGAAGCTGCAGAACCGTTGAACAAAGGAGCATCGAAAATAGTTAGCAACAGTACCAACATCGATAAAGTGCGCATTAAAGCACAGTAGCATTCGATAATCACGTGAACAGAATCGCTAAACTGCATCGAAATCACGCGGTGAAAAACAGAAATCACGCGGTGAAATACAGAAATCACGCATTGCAACGGCAGCAGCACGTCGCACGAAGATGGAGGTACGACAGAACAACTGACAGAGGAATGTAAAGTTCAGCGGCTACTGTCTTGCTAAAAAAAAACACTGTAACGCGACTAGTGTCGGCTCAAAGTAATGTAGCAAGAAAGAATAGCTGTAATTGAAAGTGAACTTACTGAAATATCATTAACAAATTAAAATTTCTAAAGTATACCTATTATTGTTAATATAAAAGTAAATAAGTTCATAACAATGAAAAACAAATTAATTAGCCAGAATTTAAGAAATATAAACTTAAAAATTTAATATGTATATTATTTAAGTCGTGTCGTATTTGACATGACGGCAGCCGCCTTGCTCGCCATGGAGGGACAAGTCCCCAACCTACCCTATCACACTAACTAGGAGCGCGGAAGTACTTACATTCTCAGTGCCCACGTCCAGAAGAGAAAGGAAAGTGAGCTGACGGCCCACACAAGAACCTTAGTTCAACCTGGCCAGAGTCTAGCTAACGCGCCTGAGCAGAGAAGAGGAGAAGGGGAAGCATAGAGTAAGAGCAAGGAAATATAGCGACACTAAACAACAGCCTTCCGAGCCATCAAATAGTCACGTGGTCCACTGTGCACCGCCGACGAGAGCGTTGTAGGCACCCAAACTATGCACTGTAAGTAAACTTGGTTTACCATGGCGCTTATTGTCAAAAAAATTTTATACGAAATAGTATGTGTGTTCCCTTTAATATGGTCTAAAATCACTATGCATCCATGTGAAGTTATCGCACAAAGGGCAAGTAATTTCTTGTCGTGACATATTGGATGGCTGAGAAAGACAGTCATCTCCGATGAAGGTGTAACACACGCCTGTATTTGCCCTCATTGCGGCAGTTTTCGTCCTGATTTTGTCATCTCCAGCAGTCGAGCCCCAAAGGAATTATTTTTTTTACAGTTGCCCCAACTGAAGTACTAAGGTGTAATGGCATGTTCAGGCGAACTAATTTGTTAAGGCCTGTCTATGACATAATTGTTCATATCGCAGTGAAACTATGCTGAAAAGGTTTATAGAGGAAAAAGTCCACATTTTTTTTTATTTATTAAGCAAGAAATTAACGCAATGTTCAATTTTGTGTAGCTTCAAATTGAGCAAGAAATGTTGGAGTATTGTTTTCCTAGTCAAGAGACTGTGCAACTAAAGTTCTTTGGAACGGCACTCCCTAAGAATGCATGTGGGATGTTTTAATGTGATATACAAGGGCTGTTTTAATGGGATGTACATATAATGTTATCACAATATACTCGTAGACTGTCTTTACAGGATGTATATGGGTTTTCGCTACAGGATGTACATGTAATTCCCTACAGGATATATAGTGCTGTTCTGAATAAATGAGCGCTCTCGTGGAGCCGAAAATAACTCTTAAGTTTCGTTCGGGTATGTTCGGCATGTTCTGCAGGTGCACCAATTTGCAGGCGCCAAGATCGTGTGTAACATAGGTGCGTGTTGCAGCTCGCGAAATAGAAGTCATTGGAGCAAAACCACGCAACCCACTGAGTGGAAAATGTTGATGAGCCGCTCATTTCGTTGCATTTATATAACAGCATAATCAGAACTACAGACAATTTGTGGAATGAAGTAAACAAAGAGTACATACAATACAGTAAATTTTAACATGCTGGCCATTGAACTAGCAACAAATTCCTGTCTCTATCTAAAACTAATTTATATATTACATGTTCAAGAGCAGTATTACCGAAAGGGAAAGTGATCTATTCTCGTGTCCTGAGCATGTCTCAAAATGCAGTGTAAGTGAAAAGAAAATTTGTGACATACCACTTGAACATCTTAAACGTTTTAACCTTTACATATTCTATCTACCATCATATTATGCATTCAAGTTCTCCCAGTTTGTATATTTGTATTAAAATGTCTGTGCTTCTGCAATAGGATTTCAGTTTGCTATGTTTGAGTGTGACAATAGAGGACAACCTCAGAAATTGAATCCTGCATACATCATTGCCGAAAGAACCTTTGCTACTCTCCGTATAAGCACATTTCCTGTCAGAAATGTGACATAATTTATAGAATTATGAAATTAGAAAAACTAAAATACCCTTAATGTATTTATTTAGTGTCTTAGTTATTCCCGTAAATCCTATTTTGTTAAAACTGTTAACTATTACAGACACAGCCTATGGCGTGACAGTCCTTTGTAAGATTTCATTCACAGTTTAATGTTTAGTGTCCGATTAACTTTCCGTGGTTTAGTCTAAATTTACTAATCTGCTTAGTTTGTTAGTTCTAATTAGAGACCCAAAAATTATTTACATTTCACTACACAGTGATTATGTGCTGTAGCCTCACCTAAGTGGACTAAGTACTACGATTGGGAGTACCAATTTTCATTTTCCTGCTTCGCATAGGGAGTGTAGAAGTATATTACCTTTGTTATTGGTATGGGTTTATGACAGAAGTAGAGGAAGATATAATTATTTCGCAGTTTATATAAGCTTCTTATAAACTGGTAATATGTTTCATGGCCAGTTTTCGTGAATATTTGCTTCGGTGCGACAAAATATTGTTCCAGTACTGTGGGTGCAGCCACGCAATGTGGTAATACTATCAAATTAAATTTAATATCACAGTCCGTAAGACATTTTGAATGCAGTCTCTTTTCGCACTCTCGTGCAGTAAACGTTCCTAAAAGCGACGGAGAAGTAAATATGATGTGATGCCTGCTGAAAGTGTTACAGGAATACGACATAAGGACATAACACAGAATGAGCAGTTCGGATTGGCAGGCGATTGCGCACTTGAAATCCTCATCAATGTTATGCATGTCACTTCCTTGTACCCTTATCTCTAAAACTGCAATGCAGCCCTGACCAAACAGAGCTCTTAACAGAGAACTGTGAACGATTACTGTTTGGCGTACGTATTATGAATCAAAACTTAAAAAAATAAATAAATAAACACTTCATTGTGTAACTTAAAAATGTATTACATAAATTTTAATCCCATCTGAAAAATATACGACAATGTTGGATGTGTATGTTTCCAGTTGGTCTGTTTCTTTAGTTAAAATAATATTTATGACCATATATAACACTTAACTAACATATGTTGCACGAAATATTGTTTTTAAGTTATAATATCACATGTGAACTTCAGGGAGGGACCACAGAAGAGCTCCATGAGCACCATGATCACTTTTTCTAAAGAAAAAGAAAAATAATAACGATTTTGCAATTGTAAAATCACTTACATGCTATAACTGAAAAAATCGAACGATGAATAACTGACGGGCCATGTTTTAGAATCGTTTAGATGTCTTTTTTTAAATGGACCCTTCAAGTGAATTTCTATGAGAACATCCACACTACGTGCATATAAAAATAAATTGATGTGTGTTGGAATTTTTAAATTTGAAGTCGATTTTAGGTAACTTAGGTACTTAAAAGTTCGCGCTTTTAAAACGCCCACGGAAACGTGCAGTGACGTCACAAGTCGTAGTACACACAGAGCCTTGACAAGCTAGCTGACTGCTGTTGCACTCCGGCGGAATGCCAGACTACGCTTGGTCAATAAAAAACGATTTTTAAGTCTGTTACGGTAGTTCGTTTGGCTATAGGTATGTAGTTAATCATAAAGTGTAACAAATGTTATATTTCAAATGTATTCGAGTCTGAGGTTTTATAAAAGTTTAGTGTTACTTACATTGTTATATCGCACAATATCAGGGCAATATACGGGCACTGTAATATGCGATAATACATTAAATAAACCTGTTAACTGGCGCAAACCATTACTATATTTAATTATTTAATACCAATACATTTACTTTACAATAGAACAACACCAAGTGTCGGCCACGATGGTGCAATGGTTACTCTCTGGGCTGATATTGGAAAACATAAGTGAGTTCAATAATCTTTCGGGTTAGTATCTCAGATTTTGCATGGAACCGTCGTTTCTTTATCCAAATTTAATATCTTGTATAATCAATAGTAGTTTGTATTTCATTACGCATATTAGGTTCAAATGCAATACATAAATTTATACAGCAAATAATACTTCTGGGCTATTGTGTGATTTTGGTTTAGCGTACCGCAAAAAATTATTATTTATGTTGTATATCAGTATAACATAAGCCTACTGCAGTACTATTTACCACAAATTACGTATTCATTACGTAATAGGTGAAGTAACGAGTGATTGAACACGCACAAAATAAACACATTTAGCCTAAATGCAAGTTTAACCATACATTACCTATTGTTTCAATGTAGGTACACTATCCTACTAGATGACGTAAAAAATCCCTTTCGCGATTCGCATTCAGTTTAAATCGCTGTTTCTTCTGCGCAAATATGCCATTTCAGACATCGTATTAATACGGTTGCTAAAATGGAAAATAGATGGTTTAAAAAATTAATAAAACATTTTTCTATCAGACACCTGTAAAACTATCTAATAGTAGGTAAAAATACATGAAATACGTCAGCTTTGAACTCGGATCCTTGAAGAGAGTAGCCAAGTACCGTAACCAATACGCTACTCTTTACGCATTGATTGCAAAGATTGCTTAAGCATTTATATGACCAGTGCTGGCCGTATGGCTTGTGACGTGGCCAATCAAAATATGTTTTCGGTCGCCTGCTGCTTCCCCGAACTTTGCTTGCTTCCCTTTCCTAAACTATAGTGTTTAGAAGAAAAATTCTTTTTGGTATCTTCATATTTCTACACTGTTAACAACATGGAATACGTTTCAAAGTATTTAAAATTTCATGAATGGGGTCCGTTGTGCCAGGAAAACATACACATGGAAAAAATAACGACTAGTCTATTAATGTTAGCAGCAAACTCTACCACATTGTTCAAAATATTAATTGTGTTTGTGAAAAGCAATCAGAAATAAAATTTTTGTGCAAAACTAACTTACATAAATAAGTTAACGTATCTTTAGTGTGATTAGACCACATATCATTTATAAAATTATCAAGATTACGAAGTATGATAGGATTAATGTATTTAGTTAATATTTATTATTCTATCAGAACAGCAAAACTGATTTCCTTTGTTGAATTTCGTATCTATGATCACTATAATCTCAATATGTTACGGAATATTAGGTTTACATGTTAATGCCATTCAAAATTCTGATCGTATGTAATTATTGCATAATGAAATACCATATAAGTGTAACAATATTGTTACATTTATATTTGAAGCCGAAGTTTATAATAGGTGAATTCGAAAAAAAAAAAATATATATATTCTTTCCAGTTTCATTATAACCTTCATATCACTACCACTGTGATAATGCCCTATCCAGGAAATAATAAGTTCTGATACAATCGGGACCAAAAATGCTTTTTGAACATGGTTGTCAGTAATTTACCCTTCACATTATTTAGATCTTCTGTTCACAAAACCATTCTGCTGACTGTTGTACATACCATCAGATTACAGCATTGACCTACAAAAGACCTTCACAGCATTACAAGTGTCTTAGCTGCAGCACACAACCTGACTAACTACACTAGTATTAGAGTTCCTTAATCGCCATTATAATGTCTACAGACGAAGCATAGCTAGCCTAAGTGTTACTAAACAGTAATTCTTACATAGTTTAGCTACAATGCACTGTGATTCATACTAAATATTAGTTCTTAAATGTTAATTTAAACATCAATGTCGTATGGCAAAAATGTATGACACAAAATACACTCTAAAAATAAATAAAGTCCTATTTAGCTGATGTAAAATATTTTTAACAGTCTTCAGAAATAGGAAGAAGTTATCAGTTCTGTTGTATTGTTTTTTTTAATGCCTGTTACCTCAAAACTATTTTTTTTTACTTTTTAATGATTTTATTTTCAGAGGAATACGTGAAGACTGGCTACAGTTGGCAAATAAACCCGTCATAAATAGCAAACTTTTGTTGCGTCCGTTACCTGTGATGGTCAAAAAAATTATTGTATCTAGCATTGAGCCCAATAAAAATCAAATATGGTAATAAATACAGTAATTAATTATAGTCCTATGTACTTTATGTTGGGCATCGTACGAATCAGCATCATCTGAGTAATAATATAAAGTTTGAATAGAGATAGGTGAATTAACAGAACATTTATTATTAATTGTGTTGTGTTGTCAATCACCTCTGGGAATCTTCTCTGGCATCACATTCAACAACACGTCAGTACTGATTTATATCCATATTTACTCTCTCCAGTTACAGGACAAATGTTTTACAACGAGCTAATAAAACTGCTCCCGTTTTCATGGAATACTGAGAAATGTGATCCTTTCTCAGTCTAGCCAACTCATTTACAATAAGTACTCTTTAATTAATTGTCTACAATTATATAAATATTGTTTTAAAATTAATTAATGTAAATTAGTAGAAGGAAAATAGCGAATCGGGGACAGCAGCTGAGGGTAGGGTGACCTTGACCTTTAACCCTGTAACCTTTGGCCTTGACCTTTGACACCTGTAACCCAATACCCTGCCGCCATCTTGTTTTCGGCAGCCATCTTGTTTCCAGATGTCATATTGTTTCTGCACACCGCCATCTTGTTTCTGGCTGCCATCTTGGATGACATCATTTTCGAAAATTCAAAAAAAATTCCGAAATAAATTTTATACCATTACCATCTTGGAGGCTTCTTCTGAGTTTTCCGAAAAATTTTTGATTTCGCATTCCATCCCATGCCCACCTGCGTTTAAAAAATAAATTAAATAAAAAGTAGATTCATACAAAATCAATTTAAATAAAAACATTTAATATAAAAATTATTTTGTTAAAAAATGCCTCGGCCATGATTGGTAACCTACTGCAATCTTCGGTAATGTTTGGCTACCTTCGGCTTGACCTTGTAGACATTGCTAATGTCGCCATTTTGTTGTTGTTCCCACGCTGTCTGCTAGGGGCGCTGCTGTCGTCACCATATTCGAGATATCGATTTTGTATTTTAGTGTTGTACTATATGTAAGGTTGACATGCTATGTATGCATAACCTCTATAATTTTAATATCTAAAAATGTATAATTAATAGATATTATTAACTAATTGCTTGCACCAAATAACTGATCAATTATTAGTAAATTCAATCGAATAAAATTTTTTAAATTTTAGCTATATTGCACATTTCAATCAATAAATTATCCTAGATTCTCGAATCTATACACGATCGGTTTCCGATAAATTCAGTAATTAATTACGATTCTTACTTGCACATCTCCCAGACATGACAAACAACACCCGACCTCTTCAGCATCCAGAAAGAACTAACTATAGTTTTGTATAACCATGCAGTTTTCGACAGTGCCTTCCCCTCTCCCCTCCTTTCCACCCTCATTCATTGGCAGACCTGTCAGAACCTGTCCCAGCTTCTCTTCCTGCATCACATGACCTTGAACTATCATTGAACTTCCCCCTCCTTT
This sequence comes from Medauroidea extradentata, assembly GCA_003012365.1. NCBI lineage: Eukaryota > Metazoa > Arthropoda > Insecta > Phasmatodea > Phasmatidae > Medauroidea > Medauroidea extradentata. The sequence goes on along the minus strand of PNEQ01012134.1, from coordinate 22,947 downwards.
CTCCTCTCCATCACCAAAACTGCCATTCCCGTTTGAACCTGTCCAAGCTCACTTCCCCCATTATTTACCCTCTTCACCACCATTACTACTGCACTTGTCAGAACCTGTCCCAGTTTCTCTTCCTGCATCACATAACTTTCAACTGTCACTGCACTTTCCCCTCTATACCTCCATAATTTTCATTCGTGTCACAACCTGTCCGAGCTCACTTCCCCCCTCCTGCCACTCTTCCCATCATTACTGCCACACATGTTTGAACCAATCACAGCTTCTCTTCCAACATCACATGATCTTGAACTGACATTGCACTTCCCTCTCTCCACCTCCATAATTGTCAGGCATGTCACAACCAGTTCGAGCTTCTCTTTCTCATATACCAGAGTATAAGTAGTTTCTTGAGCCCAGTCTTTATAATATTGCTGCCCATCATCGTCGACTACTGTAGTTCTCCACATGTTTTAGTTAGATTTTATCACTAAGACTGCTCAGATGTTTTCATGCTGTCCCACTGAGAGCTTATATTACTTTTTAAACCCGTGTATAATTTTTAAGTAATATTTTAATGATTTGATTTTACAGATTTACTTGTTCTAGACTTCTGATAATTAATACATATTTTTCCGCTGTACCTGTTCTGTGAGTCTATTTTATATATTTTTGTTTAATTTCTTAACTTTTATACTGTTGCTTGGTGTGGTAATGCGCCTTGATCAGTTTCGAAATGTAGTCTTGGTGGAGTCTCGTGATTTCTGCAGCAGTAGCTGCTATTAGTGTACCACACCTCTCTTCTTTGCAGTCCACTAGCAATGTAGGTGTTGCATTAGTTACTCAGACTTTGCCATAGAATTATGTCGTTTCAGCTTTTTGTACGGACTTTTTCGCTGTAGCAAGGATGTAAGTCAGAGTCGGGGGAGAAAAAGGCTTCACCACATTAATAATGTTCAGTACATTTGTAAGGAAAATAGTATGCTACAGTGACAAATTTAATATAACTAGTATAATGAACACAACTTAACTTTTAGTCAGTGTATCCATATGGCAGAGTGTTTACTACATCTTAGCACACGCATAGTTTGTCGTCAAGCCAAATAAGCGTCAGTTTTTTGCTACACTTGTAATATATCTCCTTTTCCCATGATCTTATACTATGTCCAGTTACTTGCATAATATTCTCTCTGTTCAGAGCTCTGATGTAGTCCTCGAAGGTAGTTTTCTTTTTGATCACACATGTTTGAATTCCTTTAGAATTTTACTATACACTCTCGCAGCACCTGTAGGCTGAAATCTTCGCTCGCAGTCCTACAAACTCAGTCATACTCACAACGTTACATTCGTCTTTGAATTTGCCTATACTATTTTTGGTTTAGGCGAGTAGCATGGATAGGCTGAAGTATCGAATTCATCCATTATAAATAAAATCTAAGTAGTTCTTATACTAAATTTAAGAGTACACAAGTATATAATGCAGGTAGCTGTAAGTATGTGCACAAGAGCGCAATGTAATTGTCTGACCTTGTCAGAGTCAAGAGAGAAGCTACATGGTGCGATGTCACATGATACTGTGTACGCGACTTCATGATTTTTTTTCTCATGCGCACACCTGCACAGTGTCGGGTAACATCCACCTACATGCATACTGCTGCGCTGTACGAGACTCTCGCATGTCGTCGTCGCATGATGCAACCTTACTCGACTCTGGACTCTGAACTCTGGGCTCTGGAGTTTGGACTCTGGACTCTGAACATGCATGTTTCTGCTTACACACCTGTGATGTGTCTGATAACATCCGGGTTCGCTGCTGGACTGAGTCTGGGAAGTACACAACCGTACATTTCTCCAAGACACAGTCTATGTATGTATCCGATTTATGCAAAGAAAAACGCAGTTCTGACAAGAACAATCGCAAAGCACATTACATGTACTGTCACGCCCTACCTCGATGCGGCAAGTGCCAGGCGCTTCCTGCCCTTCAGTTACATTTTAAGTCTCGAGAAAAATTATTTTACTACTACCGCGTTAGCTCTGTGGTAGCATGTTTTGGATTTAATCTAATGGTCCAGGAATCGTATCTCTGTCAGGGAAAGATTGTTTTTTTTATCAGAACTATAATTTTTTGCTGAATTCAAAGCGTGCACATGAATTAACTAGAGTAATAGATTATAGTCCAACACTTGCCCACTGTACAGCTATCAAAATAATTATATTTTATGTTAAAATAAGGTGGCACGAGAGTTGCACGTGCGGATTTGTAATATAGAGATCGTGGGTTCGAATACCAGTACATTCACGCCGTTATGTTCTTTACCACATTTATTCCGAAATCACTCAAGAACATTGCTTTACATGACTTCAGACTATGCGTAATTCCTTTCTTGTTTTCCTGTTTGCTTGTTCGTTTGAGTGATTTGTTCCATCCCTGATCACATCGAGATTGACGAAGCGTAAAAAAAAACAATTACATACCTACTGTATAACCTATCTACATATAATAATTTATTCGTATATATAAGTCGACTAAACATACTTAAACTCATTTTCACTGCTTGACGCATAGACACAAACACTGTCTTAGCTCCACACAGAACTATGTACATATATTCCAAACACAACACTGGAAGCACAATACATAGCACATCACAAGTCTCAGTAAGCGACACTACATACCCTTTCAGATTATCACTAGTGTTTTCTCAAATTTAACAAGAAAACTACTTGCTATAGTATTACATAAAATTGTAGCCGCTAATAAATTCATATTGCAGGTATGTATACGCGATGCGGAAACAGTTAATAAGCATAGATATAGAGTGTTTACCTTGTTGTTAGTTTTTATCACTGGATGATCCCGTCCATTATAGACGTTCACTTTTCACCTACAACAGACATCATATACGATGTGCAACATGAATGTAAAATACATTATACTGTATTATTCTAATAAGCGGGAACTAAATTTTTTACGTGTAAAGCTATTTCACCATTAACTTTCATACACAGTATGTAAATTAGAAATTAATTTGAATATTGCATACCTTCATGAGTTTCTTCCATACCTATTCCAGCTCTAATGCGTCTTAATTTCCTTTCAAGTTCATAACTCTGTCCGACTTGAACCCAACCATTCTAAACCATATCAATTCTTCCAGCGTTAATGTAATCGATGTTGAGCACCAACCAAAATCTCTCACTCACCTTAATGATTCCATACGTAAAGAAAATACACAAACCTTATTACATTAATTAACACGAGGTCAAACTTAAATATAGAACTAGCAATTCTACATTACTCATCTTAACTATAATTGCACCCTCCTTCCTACCCTACACACACTTATCACAGTCGGACACATAACCTAACTATGTAGAAAATATTCACATTAGTCCGCGTAGAAACAAATTTTATAGTTCTACCAAAAACATTGAAAAATTCGATCAGTAATGTTTTATTCAAATACTACAGCTAATAATTTTTACTTTACATGAGTCCATCATAATTCATACCATCCAAAATCACAACTGTTCATGAAAAGCACATTTAAAAAGATGAAACTAAAGTTTGCAAATGCAGTGAATATAAGTAAGCTAAACTAACAGCTGCTAACGGCAAGTTACACCACATGCAAGGCTACACAGTGATTCGCAATGGCGGACATGATTCTTTATGTAACACAGTGATCTGAATTTGACTACCAAATATAAAAATTAGAATTTCTTTACTACGTTCCGTATTTGTCAGGTCTGTTTGTACCTCGGAGAGAAGTTTCGCGCAGAGTATTGTTTTACAAAACTAATCTACGTCAAGTATATTCTGTTAGGAGTCGGTTTGTACAAGTCACCTTGTAAGAGTTAAAGTCAAGTTACTTAAGATCTTTTCATCTTACTCTTCACATATATAATTTCAGACGAACTTTAAGCTCACTGATAAAAAAAAATTAAAAACTTACATGTAGTTATTGATGCAAGGTTTTACCTTAACATATGACGAGTCCTTCAGTAACAACACATCAACTATAAATGCACCTCTTTTTCTACCCTATACATACCTAATCAAGTCAAATATTAGCTTAATAACTAAAATTACAAGTTTACACATACATGATAATAATAATCTTTATGTAAAAACTGACTGTGTCACGACAGTTCTAGTTACCGGATATTGCATACATTTTTTAATTTTACCGATATTTTCTGCAAACGTAATAAGACCTGCCACTAACGAAACCCTTTACAGCTGATCACTACAAATAAATCTATACCATACATAACAGAGTTCAATTTTCAACTAATCTAATTGACCATATACAAAAATACATAAAACTACCAAAGTCGAGTTACTCGTAAAACATCTCAGGAAAAAAAAATTTATATTCACATCTAAAATTAATAAAATTATTAATTATCTCATACGCCATAAAATATTTTACTTCTGCGATGACGTTTCTTAAGCTCAAGCTCAGCTCTTTTACACTTAACTTACCCTTATCTTTTATATAAGCAGTATAATTAATATTTTTTTACTATCTCCATGTTCACCTTCCACACTTGTGCTGAATTTCAACATTGATAAAATTAATCACGAAGCGTCAAAGATCATTTCCATAAAAAAATTTCCACTCCAAATTTTGTCGAACTAATATAACTTCCTTGCAGTTATTAGTACACTTAGCTGCAATACCTATCTATGTATCTATAGCATTATCTTCAGTCTTTTCAGTAACAATCTAGCCCTACCAGTCAAATATTACATATAATCTATCCTACTGTAAACCGCTACCTAGAACCACTCAATCCATAGCCCAGCGTCACTTGTAATATTCGATTTACAAACTGCCTACAAAATTATCAAGATAGGTCAAACCTACAATCAACTTATCATTTTATATTGGTATGCATCAAAGTAAAATAATACATCCGAAAGCACGTTATCTTCCATACGAATCATACCTTACAATATTATCTCAGCAATCATTAACCTACCGAGGCAGTTCACGTAGTAAACTATTCGATACTGTACGTTAAGTCAATATCAACAGATATTTCCAAATAATATACAAACTGCACCATGCAATAATATAACATAACACTACCAAAATACACCCCTGTTATATCAATTATCAATAACTGAATCGTGCTGTACACGTTATCATCTCCAGTACCTACATGCCAGACCAAACAGAGCTGTTATTTATTCTTCGCTTAAATTTTTAAGACCTACAAACCTACATATCATTCTCATCCATCAAAGAAAAAATTATCATCTAGACAAACGTACCTTCTTTACTTATTTGTACTTCACCAGACATACTACTCAGTCAGGTAATACACACAAGACACCATTGGAACATACTAATGAAACACGTGTAAAAAACCAATGAAATATACCTCAAACCAACCTCCATGTAAAATTTGACCATTAATTTCCGAAGTCATATAATTACTAGGCGTAACTATTTTTGTACCTGAATTCCAGTCATGACTAGACAAACCCGCTAAATATATATATATATATATAACACTGGGTATTTTTTTTATAACTATTATAATCATTTTCCATAATACTCAACATTCCATGACTTAAAATCATTACACTAACTAATTAAAATCCGTTGCTGTCAAAACACTCGGTAATATCGTAACGCACATATCATATATTCTAAAGGTCCGGTCAAACACTTATGTCAGTTAAGCTACACAAATAATTTTTGGTCCTGCATATCAACATTATCTCCTTTTGTAACCCTCCTGAGACACCATATCATTCACAAATTCTCGGATAATATCTAATTATACATACCATGCTAAAATGTTATAGCATACATTATAAAATGAATCAATTTTATTAATTAAATTTAACGTTTTCGTAAATATACTAGCATGTAGGCTACACCATACTATATATTTATTCGATTAGAACAATACTTAGGTGTTTAATACTAATCTTCAAAGATAATACTTTCTAACTATAATATCTTCTGTTCTGTACCTATCTTAGCTCAGCCATACAGACATTTAATATACTCACACCGAAGCATAATTTAATCTCCAATAAAATAAAACATTGAGTTCAACCATTTATACCATCTTGTCACTTTACTTTATTCACTTGACAGCTAACATACAATCAAGTTAGTGCTAGTTCTTAATATTTCATTAAAGATATCACTCATATTGTACCGGTAGTACAGAACTCCAGACCAAACAAACCTTATGATGACCAGAAAATTCTGTATTAAATTCATTCTCTTTTACAGAATAACTACAAATCAAGCACAATATTTTGTAATCATAATTTACGACAATACTTCATTCGTTTATCTGAGTTGTCACCTTCGTGAGCGAGTAGGTAGCTTCCTAAATAACTACATCTTGTAAGATGGCCTCCAGTATGGTGCTATGTGACGAAAGTCATCTCCACCATTTCATTTCACAACTATACAGAATTCATTAGTTTTCAGCATACTTACAACATGTTTATGTACTCCCAAATAAACTTTATGTTCATCTGTCATTTATACTTTAGTGAAAGTTATTTTCGGTACAATCATTGTACCTGTATTCATAATATCTATCACCGGCAAAACACGGAAGAATTATCGTAAGAACCAACACCACGATGAAGAAGAATAATACAAATCATCACCTATCCACCACTTCCTTTGTCAAACCTAAAGCTTCTACTCAATAAATTTTTAAACATATTAATTTCAATAAATCAGTTTCATCCATATTTATCACCATAATTTTCGTATTTTTAAACATTCAAAACAGAGTCACACGTTACCTACAAAAACTGCATGCTTGGTATATTAGTATTTAAGTTATAATCCCATCATTTACAGCATAGTCTTATGAGAAAGAGTTTTTATTTGTACATAGCTTAAATACAGAAATAAACTGCCATCTTACTTTTTTTCTACATAAAACACTCTAGTGCTAACACTTTTGTCCAGAGTAATTAAATGATTTACGGGAAAATAAACTATCAACCCAGGAGTCTATTGACTAATAAATTACGATTTTATTTCAGTCATGAAGAAATCATACAAAATAATAGTATCTCATTAAACGTACTCTACAGTCACAAGAATTAAAAAAAAAACATGTTGTAGCGTCTTTTGATGTATAGTTTCTGACGAACATTTAATCCTTGTTTATTCACATATACTACACTACAGTTGTCACATGAGTAAATCTTGTATGCAGTACCGAACTTGCAGTTGCTTTCTTCATGTATGCATACATCGCAGATCCAAGAGAACAGCTTACAACAGTACTTGCATTCATAACACGATTAGCGAGAACCCTTTCCTTTACAAGTTTTGCTGTATCTAGACATGTTATCATTGCGAGTAAACACTTCATCGCAGTTAGCACACGTGTAAATCTTGTACGATACACTAAACATACAGTGACTTTGTTCATGGCGACGAGCATTAGACTGTGTACTAAAAGTATTCCCGCAGTAGCAACACTGTTTCCGCTAAGTAAGCACCCGATTTACAGAGAACACTCCTGGCTGAATGGTAGCTGCTGATACTGATGATAAGTCTTCAATATCTGTAACCACACTCTTATTGTTACAGTTTTACACAAAAAGTATCTGTAAATGAAGATGTCCATCTACTTTCCAGCACGTATATCGACTAACTGTGATCCTTTTCACGGACAGTGCTTAAATGCCACCACATTCTTATGCTAGCTACTTCGACGACTCTCATGTACCAAGCTAGAAGCTGGACAGCAAATATGCTGATGTCGTTAACAGCAAGGGTAATAGGCTATAATCATAACCTAATTCTGCTAGTCATTGTTAGGGGGTCGTGGTGGCTGAATGGTTAGACCATTCGTGACCCTGAATTTTCGCATGCATGCATCCTGCCGGACGAAGCAGTTGATCGGCGCGTTTTCACGGAGAACTCCCGTTTTCGCCGTCCACTCATTCCAATGCTTCTCCATACTGATATTATGTCTCACTTCACCAGTGCTCAAAGACCTCGATGTTGAGCGCTGACCAAATGCTCTCACTAGTCACCGTTCAGGATGAGACGTAATTGTTTCTTCATCAATATTATGACACACCAACCTACAGTACCGTAATCTTACAGTTTCTTTATTAGTCGAGTTACCTTAAATCATATTAAAATATTACATCAAGAGTGAGCTACGTCTTGAAAGCTGCTATAACTCACATATGCAAATCACTAATCATGGAGCACAGTCGGGTATGGCTGTATCCCGCTGGAGCCAAGTTGATATCGTATCACATAAACTGTTCTGCGAACATAAGAAGGCTAGTAACTTTACGCGGTTACGAGAGCTCGGTTTCGTTTGTAGAAAGCTGCTGATGGTTTGAGTTGATTTATTATCTTTAATCATACCATAAAAAACTCGTCTGCGTGAGTTAAGAATTTTTCGTGTGTCCATTTCAATACTCAGTATCAAATTGCTACTATGTAGTAGGTAAAACGCTCAATGTACATTGCTAGGAAACATATATTGTTATTAGTTTAGCCCCGAGCATCCATATCCCTTTATAAGCTTGAAGATTCTACCAATCATAATGTAATTAGAGTTCGGTTTGTGCTAACCTAAAATAAGCAGGTAAAACTACTCTCAGCTAAATATCACATGTGTACACCAGTAAGAAACGAAGTGAGGTAAAAAAATCTATCTCTCTAGTTACATTAAAAAAGAAGTACACTTAATAACAGCGACTATCCCAGTAGCTCAGTTTGGAATTTCACCCAATGGTCCTGGGTTCAAAGCCCTGCCAGGACTATATTATTTTCTCATTTTCATTCGTGCAATCAACTAATCTTATGTATAAGAGAATGAAAGCAAAAAGGTTAAAGGAATTCAGAAATTTGTGATCAAAAAGAAAATTACCTTCCAGGACTACATCAGAGCTCTGAACAGAGAGAATATTATGCAAGTAACTGGACATAGTATAAGATCAGGGAAAAAGGAGATATATTACAAGTGTAGCAAAAAAATTGACGCTTATTTGGCTAGACGACAAACTATGCATGTGCTAAGATGTAGTAAACACTCTACCATATGGATACGCTGACTAAAAGTTAAGTGATGTTCATTATATTATTTATATTAAATTTGTCACTGTAGCGTACTATTTCCCTAACAAATGTACTGAGTATTATTAATGTGGTGAAACTTATTCTCTCCCGACTGTGACTTACATCCTGGCTACAGCGGAAAAGTCTGTACAAAAAGCTGAAACGACATAATTGTATGGCAAAGTCTGTGTAACTAATGCAACACCTACATTCCTAGTGGACTGCAAAGAAGAGAGGTGTGGTACACTAATAGCAGCTACTGCTGCAGAAATCACGAGACTCCACCAAGTCTACATTTCGAAACTGATCAAGGCGCATTACCACACCAAGCAACAGTATAAAAGTTAAGAAATTAAACAAAAACATATGAAATAAACTCACAGAACAGGAACAGGAGAAAAATATGTATAAATTATCAGAAGTCTAGAACATGTTAATCTATAAAACCAAATCATTACAACATTACTTAAAAGTTATACATGGGTTTATAAAGCAATATAAGCTATCAGTGGGACAGCATGAAAACATCTGAGTAGTCTTAGTGATAAAAAATCTAACTAAAACATGTGGAGAACTACAGTAGTCGACGAAGATGGGCAGCAATATGATAAAGACTGGGTGCAAGAAACTACTTATATACTAGTATATGCAGAGAGAGGAGCTGGAACAGGTTGTGACATGCCTGACAATTATGGAGGCGGTGAGGGTGAAGTGCAATGACATTTTACGGTCATGCGATTTTGGAAGAGAAGCTGTGATAGGTTCAAACATGTGTGGCAGTAATGACGGGAAGAGGGGCAGAAGGGGGGAAGTTAGCTCGGACAGTTTGTGACACGAATGACGATGATGGAGGTATAGAGGGGAAAGTGCAGTGACAGTTCAAGGTCATTTGATACAGGAAGAGAAGCTGGGATAGGTTCTGACAGGTGCAGCAGTAATGGTGGTGAAGAGGGTAAAGGATGGTGAAAGTGAGCTTGGACAGGTTCAAACAGGTATGGCAGTTCTGGTGATAGAGAGGAGAAAAGAGGGGGAAGTGCAAAGACAGTTCAAGGTTAAGTGGTGCAGGGAGAGAAGCTGGGACAGATTCTGAATGGTGCATCAGTTATGGTGTGGAAGAGGGGAAAGGAGAGGGGAAGTGAGCTGGGACAGCTTCAAACAGGTAAAGCAGTTCTGATGTGGAGAGGGGAAAGGAGGGGGAAGTGCAATGACAGTTCAAGTTCGGGTGCTGTCTGTCATGCCTGGGAGATGTTCAAGTAGGTATCATAATTAATTACTGAATTTATCGGAAATCGATCGTGTATAGATTCGAAAATCTATGATAATTGATTGTTTGAAATGTGTAAAATTACTAAATTTTTTAACAAACTTTAATTCATTGAATTTATTAATAATCGATCGGGTATGGGGAGCAAGAAATTAGTTAATAATATCGATTAATTTTACATTTTTAGTTATTAGAATTCTAAGGATTATGCATACACGTATATTGCATAGCATGTAAAGCTTACATAATGTACAACACTAAAATTAAATAATCGATAACTCGAATATGGTGACGACAGCAGCGCCCCTAGCAGACAACTCGGGAAGAACAACAATATGGCGACATTAGCAATGTCTACAAGGTCGAGCCGAAGGTAGTCGAACATTAGCGAGGATTGCTGTAGGTTACTGGTCATGACCGAAGCATTTTTAACTAAATAATTTTTATATAAAATGTTTTTATTTAAATTGATTTTATATAATTTACATAACATTTTTTATATTTATACTGATTTTATATCAATCGATTTTTATTAAATTTATATTTTTTAAATGCAGGTGGGCATGGGATGGAATGTGAAATCAAAAATTTTTCGGAAGACTCAGAAGAAACCTCCAAGATGGCGACTGGAAACAAAATGGTGGAATTTTTAACATTTATTTAGTAATTTTTTGGAATTTTCGAAAATGATGTCATCCAAGATGGTGGCCGCAAACAAGATGGTGGGCGGAAACAATATGGAATCTGGAAACAAGATGTCTGCCGAAAACAAGATGGCAGTGGGGTGTCGGGTTACATGGTTCAAAGGTCAAGGTAAAAGTTCACAGTGTCGTAGGTCAAGGTCACCCCCATTCTCCGCCGTCAGCTGCTGTCCCCTATCCGCCACTTCCTTTCTAATAAAATAAATACATATTATGCACTTGCATGGAATCGAACACAGTATAATAATAATTATACTACACAGAGAATTATATGTTAGTAAGCAGTCACAATTATGTGTCCAATTAATATTAACTAGTTATGTCTAAAACACATTAAATTTGCTTTTTGTAACTGGACTAACAATCTTACATAATTACATGTTGCAATATCTATATGTACTTACAATATCATATATGTTCTAGAACCATCATCAAGTGTATACAATTTTAACTCCGACAATATGTTAAAATATAGTAGCCAATTCCATTATAACTAGCACCTTTAATGCATGTAACTAGTTCCAACACTATTAAGTTAAACCACCATATTTTATAAATCTTAGGTTACATTTATATTGTGAAAAAAAATAAGGTAACGAAATGAGGCAAGTATAATATAGGCCTACCTAGGTATTCGAAATAATGCAACTAATATAAAAAAAATTAATTATTAATAATTTAAAATTAATCAGTATAAACATTACTATTGGTAGACCAATTAAAATTATGTATAGTTGAAACATTTTACTGCACCCATCATAACCTAAAGCACAAATACAATCTTACAAATTCTCACCACCAAAACTGAAACACTAAGGCCAGTATTCCTAAACAAAAAGTTGGGGTCTACATAAGCACTACGGGGGTGTCTCAGTTGCCCGTGAAGGAATCTTGCCCGCTGTACTTCCCCTGTTCTGGCCGTTTCCCCTACCAACTTTCTAAAGTCCACGCACCTCCCACCGGTTACTGTAGTCTCCACCCCTCAGAACCCTTCTGACTCGTCCCTTTTTGTTTCGCCTCTGCTACAGGGTGTATAAAATTAGTCATTAATCTTCTATCAACAAACAAATACTGTTTTTATACGTTCGCAAGCTTTGCCAAACAGTGAACGAAACATTTTCATATCAATTCTCTGCGAAGTATTTATTTCTTTTGGGGTATATCTGATGCTATTTCATATCCCGGAAGATTTTACTGGCGATGTAATATATTGTCCTGCAAAACATGCAAACACTTAACTAAAATGGATACTTTTACGTCTTTCATTTGGAAAACATAAAATGGATATGAAAGTATTTCTCTATTATTATAATTACAGTGCTGCCAATGTTACTCAACCTTCTTCCTTCCACAGCTAATCAGTGAAATATATTTTTTTATAAACCCAAAATTGAAACAGCACTTTTAATTCGTAGAACTAAGAAATACGCTTACGTGAAACATAAATCGGTTGCCTTAAGCACGTAGTTTGGAATATATTGTTTAAAGATAGTTAAAACACTATTTTGCTATTATCATTACTGAATCAGTTTAAGTAGAAGGATTATTGTCACACACATAGCCTACTGGAGAGCAACAAATCCTCTACGTCCTCGTACAATTTATTATATATCTATATACGAAAATTATTACAGAAACACCTCAGAAAACGCAACTACAGCCTAAAATGTTGTTAATGAATGAATAACAGCGCATGACAACAGTAATGCGCAGCCGCGTCATTGAATTGAAATCATTTCTTAAATGAAATTCGTGCACCTGACCAATATGTGAACATATACGTAAGTATCGTAAACTTATGTAAGATGTTTTAAATGCAATAATTTTGCATACCTCAACCCTAGAATAAGAGTATTGTTTTTCAGAATTTACATATTTGTTTTACAAATATATATTTTATGTTCGTTAATTTACTCTAGCATATTAATAAAAGGTTTATGTGAATACTATTTGCAGTAAGCTTATCCAATAATTTTGTATCAATACTGTAAGTTTCTAGGCAACCTCAATACATTCAATCAATATTCCCAACAAAATTGTCTTTTTAATTAAGATAGTCGCTGGTTCTGTGCGCGTGATATATACACGTTAGGCCTACAGTCGCCTTGAAAACTACAGGACGTAGAGTGCCGGTATCTTAACAATTTATCTTGACGGCCAGTGACAGTTTAGCGGCCGCCAACAGGACCCGTTAACATCGGCTCTTATAACATTTCGTCGGTCGTAGGCCTTGAGTTTTAGCCTACAAGACGTAACATACATATATTTAGATTTCTTCGAGTAGTTTTTTTTATGTATGACGGCAATATATTACTGCTAATAACCGTTACTTGACGTCACAACTTTTTCATTAATTTACAAAAATCAGCTTGCTGTCGATTCAAAAACTTTCGTAGTGTTAATGTAACGTAATATACAACTCTATGACTGTACTACGGTCGTTGTTGATATAATCATGTGACCACAGAAGTTCGTGGGTGCCCGGATATACACTTTTGGCCTATTATCGATTACAAAACGCAGTTTCGACTCTATGTCCCGCGTCACAGGAGAAGTCATTTCAAGCGAACGGCTCCGTGCAGTGGGTTTTCTCACACCAGTGTTTATTACCGTGGTCGGCATAGAACACGGTCCACGCTAGAAGCAAACTTGTTCGCTCACCCTCAATCTATTCATCTTCGATAGTTCACAGGTCTGCACTCTTGTCTTGACAAATTCACGTGCCATCGAAAGTATTTTGCTCTGATAGTGAGGTGCCATAAGATATTATTTATTTATTATTGATAGCAGTTAATGAAGTATAAAAAAACTTTTTCAACGTCTGCAATAAAAGTGTATTCAATTTTTCAACAGAATATTCGATTATGATGTCAAAATAACTAGTTGTATAGGGTGCATTAGCCTATGCACAAAGTCGTATTGTATTTACTAGGAACTAGAGTAATGCATTCAAGTTCGCGAAAATACGAAACGAATTCGTACATGGCTACATAATAATTGGTTTAAGGGTATGTTGGAAATTGTGATGTTGGAAATTATTAATACAAACTCAGTATTCAATGTTTTATTAACAAGACTAACACGTTTTACACTCATTCGAGAATGATGTTAACATCAATAAATACAAATATTTTAGAATCCGCATTGCGTTTAAAGAATTATAATGTAGTTAATCATGTTACGTGTAATGAAACTTCCATTCTCGCTTTATCAAGGCCGTGCTAAGCACTACGTCATATCCGATTCGAAACGAACATATGCCTACGTTTGAAATTTTTGATTTTGTATTAATATAAGTAAGTAAAGAGATTTTGTTCAGCGCTTAAAATATACGTATTTAACTCTGGTAAGGGGTGACCTGTGGTGAGTGTGGAGCAACGCCAGAATGAAGGGTCCGGGGAACCTGACGTCCCCCGAGAAAACCCACCACGAATGACATCATCTTAATTAATTTATTTTATTTATAACACACTTAAACCAACAGGTGATTAAATTTGCAACGGATCTTCTTTCAATGTTTTTAAATCGTCGATTTTTAAGGTTATCTTACGGAAAAAGTCAAGAATATTTGGTAAGGTAATCATAGGTTCAAAAGTGTGTCATGTTACAGATCGAATGAAAAAGCATCGAAGTCTTGTATTCTTTATTTGTGCTGTAGCCTTATCCTAAGAATACGATGTCACTTTTGTGTCATGCCCTTATGGTCTTGGCATCTGGCTTACGTAATATAATGTTTCTGTACCAATGATTCATGCGTGTGTTTACCTTTTCAACACAAGAGTAGTATTTTGGGTTTTATTTAATTACGCTAGCACACGCAACAGTGTGGATAGTTAGACAATGACTTTTAAGAGTCCCTCAAGCAGCGCGAAGGATCTAATTGTATACTAGTATTGTGTAAAGACTCTATGTAATTCAGTCTAGAGGTTAGTGGTGGTTGAGAGGGTCAAGCTCTCGCCTCTCACCAAAACGTTTCTGGCTTAATTCCCGACGGTGTAGGTCGGACGTCTGTGAAGTCCCCCCCCCCCCCCCCCTCAAATGCTCAGAAAAATTTCAAATAGTTCACAGCGATAGATCTTTGTACGTTATGGTTTGTTTCATAGTAAAAATCGTTAGTTCCAAATGTACACTACCACTAATTAGCTAATTAAATTTGGAGGGGGAAACTTCACACTGTCCCCTCCCAAACGCTGAGAAAATGTTCAAAATAATCACAGCATCAGTTCTTCGTTAGTTATCGTTTGTTTGGCAATATAAATCGTTAGTTACGAATTTTCACTGCCAACACTTAGTTAACTAAATTAGAGGGAGGTGGAACTTCACACTAACCCATCTAAATATTTAGAAAATAATCACAGCGTTAGTTCTTTCTTAGTTAACGTTAGTTCTTCAAAAAAATCGTTTGTTCTAAATTTTAATTGCCACTAATTAGCTAATATAATTGTGGGAGAAAATTAACACTGATCCACTCCTTCCTAAAGGCTAAGAAAAATTACAAAATATTCACCTGGTTAGTTATTTTTTGTTCCATTATAAATATTGTTAGTTCCAAAATTTTACTGCCACTAATTACCTAATTAAATTGGGAGAGCCAATATCACAATAATGCTCATAAACGTTCAGAAGAAGAAAACAATTAACAACATTAGTTCTTTGTTAGTTATCGTTTGTTCTGCAATCTTGGGGCAACTGCACACTGCCTACCAAAGCCTTAGAAATATTTCTATGTATTTACAACGTAAGTTCTTCGTTATCTATCGCTTGTTACGCAATACAAATCGTAAGTTCCGATTTTTTAATTACAATAATTAGCTACTATAATTGGGTGGAAGGAGGGAGGGGCAAATTCACACTGCTCTACCCTCCTCCCAAATGCTCAGAAATATTTCGACATATTTACAGCATTAGTTCTTCGTTAGTTATAGTTTGTTTCGCAATAAAATGCACTATTTACACATTTTACGGACACTAAATAACTAATTACATTTTGGGGATGCGGGCAACTTCACACTACCCCCCCCCCAAATAATCAGAAAAATGTCATAATACTCACATCGTTAGTTATTTGTTAGTTATCGTTTGTTCCACAGTTAAAGTCGTTTGTTCTGAAATTTTACTGTCACTAATAATATTTTTAAGGATTGGGCCAACTTCACACTATCCCATTCCCAAATGGTCAGATAATATTCAGAAAAATTAATAGTGTTAGTTGTTCGTTAGTTATAATTAGTTTAGGCATAAAATCGTTAGTTCCAGATTTTTACTGCCGCTGCTAAGCTTATTAATTTTTTTTGGGGGGTGGGGTGGGGGGAGCAACATCATACTGCCCCATTTCTAGTTGCCCGGTTAAAATTCTTAATATTCATGGCGTTAATTCTTCATTAGTTATCGTTTGATCCGTAATAAAATCGTTAGATCCAAAAATTTACTGTCACTAAATAGCAAATTAAATTTGAGAGGGCCAACTTGGCACGCACTCCCACCCCCCTCCTTCCCCCCCAAAAAATGTCTCAGAAAAAATCTTAAATATTCACAGTGTTAGTTCTTCGTTAGTTACCATGTCAGTTCCGAAATAAAAACCGATAGTTTAAAAATTTTACTGCCACTAATTAAGTAATAAGTTTTGAAAGAGGCGGGGGCAACTTCACACTTTCAAATGCTTAGAAAGATTTCAATATATTTACAGCGTGAGTTCTTCGTTAAATGTCGTTTGTTCCGGAATAAAAAATTTTAGTTCCGAATTTTTACTGCAAATAGTAAGCTACTTAAATTAATAGGGGGGAAGATGTCCTCCTTAATATTTAGAAATTTTTGAAATATTGACATCGGGTTCTTCATTAGTTATTATTTGTTCCGCAATAAAAATTGTTTGTTCGATATCGTACGTGTCTTTAACCAGCCAATTATATTTGTGATGGCCAACTTCACACTGCCCCCTCCGTCAATTGTTTAGAAAAATTTCATACTATATACACTATTTGTTCATCGATAGTTATCGATTTTGTACAATATAAATAGTTTTGTTAGAAATTAAATTAACATTTTTATGACAATAATTTTCAAGGCTGTTTTGGAAAGCCACTTCTGCCTACCAACTTAACGTTGACAATTGACTTATTGAACCTTCTCGTCCCAAAATTATCATAAATTATTAAGTTATGCATGCTGTTAGTACTATGTTAGTTATGGTTTGTAAAATTCCCACTGTATTATGAATTTATGCTAATTATTTGTGACGCCTCTATAATTACACTGAACGAATCAAATATGTGAAAATTTATCAAAATAAACACATAATTAGTTCTCAATAATTTTTTTCTCTGTAGTTGAATATTACCTCTATGCCTGGCAACTAGTTTGATGTTGCTTGGAACAGTTCAATGTGAAATCAGCTACTTGCACCACACATAATTAAATATCGCTATATATCTCTTCTCTCTTTTTCGCTAAGGGAACATATCCCAAATGAAATATTATTATTTCAGCACCTAGAAAAGTGTCTGCTTTGTAGCATACGAAAAGTTAAAATTACTTTAGCACACAAAAACGAAGTCAAACATGTCTACAAGTTTAAATAATTCCTTTTTGTGTAAACATGTATGAAGTGTAAAAATGTTATGCATAATAATTTTGAGTCCATTGGGGCATAACATAGTAACAGCAAAAAATTAGAAGATTACATAAAATAAACAATATTCTAACTATTAATTTTTCCTACGAACTAAATTGCCTTGTTGATATTATTTAAACTATTAAATACTACGTTCAGATTTATTAAATATTCACATTTCAGTGAATTGGATTAGGCGTGAGTGGAGTCAATGGCAAGAAAACCAGATAATGAATTCAGATTATTGGATTTGTATCCAATTACTCATACACATTGATACATATGATGAAACGGAACATAAATCAATATGCGAAAACGACTTAAATTAATGCGACTATATTTCTTTAATGGAACATCATATAATTATTATGCTTAAATTTATAACACAAATGACATAGAATACATCAATCACTTGCTCAATGACACGCTCAAATGCCTTATGAACATTATAAACAATTGTTGTACCTTTTTTTAATAATAATTTTAATTTGTGACTTACACCACGTTGATTTTTGTCGGGATCATTTTTGTATTGCGCGCGAGCGCGAACACACACACATACACACACACACACACAAATATATATATATATACATATATATATATATATATATATATATATATATATATATAAAGTTCTTGGGTAAGTTAGAGTTGATTATTCATAATTTTATCATTTGAAGATATATAAGAAGTTAACGTACGCAGGTTATTCGCTAAAATATTACACTTGTGATTCTTAAATGAAAAACCTACTTGTGAATAACAAACAACAACAAAAAACGCTTGTCTTTATATGATTTTTTTAATTGATTCAAACGTAAGTCATTATAAAAACATATCAGAAAATACGACGACCACTTCTGTATATTGTTACTGTATTAACAAGAGTATATTGCCAACTGTATCGTGTAGCCACATAAATGTTGTCTTTATTAATTTAAAGAGATCGTTTAGCAGAAATTTGTTTACTTGACGGATGTCTAAACACATAACTAAGCTTTGTACACTTTATATAATGCTTTTTATAAACAAACCGAATAACATCCAAACAATAGGCCTGCTATTGCCGTGACGAACTACATACAATCGTCGCACCGACTCTTGTAAAGATTCTTCTATCTTGTACCTTGCGATTTCAGCATACAAGATGTAAAATATATTTTGTTTTCTCGACACCTCTTTTTGTTTCCTTTTTTTTTGTTGTTGTTTTTGTTATAAATATGGTCTGTATTTAGAAGTTAATAAATCTTATTTTATCACATATTTGTTGCTTAAGTCCCAATTAACTATACTAGGCTTTAAATTAAAAATGTTCATGATAAATTATGCCTAAATAGGCGTAAACTGGATGTAGGCTAATTATCATGTACATTTCTCACTTTAAGTAACCTTTTTTACAGCAGACATTTTTACACTCATAAAAAGCAAAAGTTTGTAAATGTACTGCGCATTACAACTAAATGTATAAATAAGTATTGTTACAAGTTTGAGACATAAACTTTATATGTGGGCAATTCCCACAAGTCCATGAGTTCTTTTGGGATAGAGGTCTTATAATTATAAATAAAAGAGTTAAATTAAGTACTGGATTTAATAGCTCACAAAGCTACGAAATACACAAAACAGTAATCAACTATAACTCTCACAACACAATTAGTTATGGACACAATTACTCCTGTGCCACAGACACGTTAATTAACTTTGACAATTAAAGCACAAAAAAGGTCTACCATCAATTAATTAAACAGTACAAATCACAATAAAATTCAGTCCTATATCCAATCAACAGTATTTCAAGTAGTGACAGTGTACAACCTTAATAGTCCGCCGTGGTGATGAATCGTCGTGTGCTGCGCAGCACCCCGAGTGCACCGCTGTCTTCACTCGTGAGGTCTTCGGTTCGACTCCCGTCGCGTACCTCTTCTTCGCCCGTCAGCCCGCCGCAGCAGTCCTCTTGTTTCGTCCAACACTGCTCCGAAGGTAGCCGCCTGCCGCCTCACAGTAGACTCTGACGTCACCAAGATGTCTTCACCAGTCTATCTCCACAACCATAGCACCTTCCTCTAGCACGACCAATAGTGAAATCTCTCCAAATGTGCCGATTCTGTGGTTATATACTCCTCGAAACAGTCGGGGAATAACCGCATTACAGGGGTCTAAAAATAGACATTACTACATATTTCGGAGGCATGTCACGTAGGCAGCTTCGCAGGGCAAAAACACAGTTAGGACAGGTATCTATGACGTAGTTTCGGCAGGATTCCCACTATGAGACACCCGGGCTTTGAGTCATGGGCCAGCCCTCAAGGTGTTTCGACACAGGCTCCATCCAGCCCGCCCTCAGAAACACAGCACGCAACAGTATATTATAGCATATATGCAATTTCCATTAAAAAAAAATTTGCCATAATTTTTGGTAGGATTACTTATGTCTTTAAATTATTATTTTTTAAAATAAGTTTATGTGTTCCATATGCATGAGTTGTGTCAGTTAATTTAAGAATATATAACACGTTAACTGCTAAATTAAAGTAGGCGGCAATGTTACATAGGTTATTCCTTTATATGTTTGTGGTTAATCGAGTAAATGTACATAATAATAAAACATTTATATTTAATTTTTGTAATTAGATTGAACTTTTCTTTACATATCCAAATTATAGTGCAGCCTGAAGTGTCAGTTTAGTAACATTTTGTTTCTTTACACAGCTTAAATTTTTCCGCGATTGAGTGAATGTCTGCACATTTTATGAGGCGTTAAGTGCGAAACACTAAAAAAAAGTAGTTTTAGAATTTTTAAAATTAAAATACTGAGGAGTAAAACTGGGGGGAAAAAATCTTTTTATGAATTGTCTGTACAGGTCGAGCACAATTGGCTATTTCGATTTTTACTTCAAATGAATATGCACACAAATGTCTACGGTAGAACTTCAAGAAGATTCGAAATTCGATAATTAAGGAGGTGAAAAAACATGAAATGGGTTTTTCATTCTTCCAAAGTAGGCCACTATAACAGGTGAAAAGGCGTCACTTTTCTTTGGTTAACCCATTATGTCTACCTCACAAGCTAGATAAGGAGGTGTTATTTGCTTAAGAATGATGCTCATGAAAATACCAAAAATAATTACATCGTTTTTTTTACTGATAAAACTAACTCTTAACTAACAAAACGAAAATCTTTGCCATTGTAAACCTTTGAAAGAAAGAAGACCACCGACAAATAATTAATACGAGAGTAACATTACGCAATCGTATCGTTACGTAATAGATACCGTTTGATGTAAAGTCCATATCGTATAAGAATTTCAGTTTTTTATATATCATAAGACAGTAGAGTAGAACTATGTAAACAAATTGTGTTTCCTTCCGCCACCATGTGCTTTCCAGCTTTTAATCAAAACATATCAATAGTTAACGTATATGACTGCAATAACATCCTAAATTTGTTGATTTTCTTTTGGTTATTTTTAGATCTCAGACAAGTAGGTCATTTGTTTTCAATACTAGCTGTACATTAATCTTACTAGAATTAGGTGGGAAATGGCAATGGAAAATTATTTCATATTGCAGTAATGGGTAGCCTACTCTACAGATGTTAAGGTAATATAATCATTCAAGATTTAAGATTATTTTTCGTATACTTTCCGAGGTATCCTTAAAATTGTTGTAATATTTAAGAGCGTTATCCAAAATAAACAAACATATTCATGGGTAACTTATATAGAACTTGTTACTACTGGTTTCTTTATTTCTACTTGACACCTAAAATTTTAAATAATAATAACTTATTTAGTTACAACAAAATGAAGTTGCAACGGCATATGACAGTGCAAGCAAACATCTTTAAACTAAAATAAAAATAAAATAATGCATACAAACATTAATACAATTATTTTTCTTATTGCCTTCGATTTGGTTCTGCACTATCAGATCAAAAAGGAGTATGTTTTAAGTTTCAAGTAGTAGGCTGTTAAAAAGAAATTCCATTTTATGGTTGGTCTTACCATTGAAATTGAAAAAAATCCAATATCAGTATTAAATCATTTCGTAATATGTGCATAAAATTAAACAAGTACACTTTAATGCCCTGTAAGTACATATGCCTAAATCTTTTGTCCTTTTCTTTTGGTAGTTTGTAGACTGACAGGTACAAAATCTCACGTGAACTTGATGTTAAATGGTACAATTGACTTGGTAAAAGTGCGTTAAACATAGACTTTTCCGTACAAAAAGATTTTATTGAGTCGGCACCTTGCAAAAAATATGTTTATGTAGGCCTACAGGCCTACAACAAGAACCATGTTTACCCACAAATTATGTTGAAACAAATAGTAGGTAACGTTTTTTTCTTCTGTAGTACTTTTCTCTAGACGGGTTACTTGCTTCTTAGAAAATTGTTTTTTGTAGACGCGCCAAACTGCCGGGCGATCGTTATCAAGGCTGAACGTTTTTCCAATTCCTGTCTTCGGAAATACGTCTTAAAATGCCGTTGTCGTTTTCAATTACCGGGTGGGTTTTTTTATCTCCATTTTGCAATTAATTAAATCTACTAACATAATATTGAAATAACATCTTATAAGAATCGCAAACACACACGAACACATGAAAAGCCTAAGTTCAATCTCGCAATATGGCCGTCATTCATTTTGGTTGCCAGTACAGGTCGACTGATAATGGTGCAGTTGTTTGTAAAATAGTTATAGAAATGACGCAGTTTAAATAGAATAAAATAGTTGACTGAGTAATGCTGGGTACGGAGCCGTGTTATTATGTTACGTTTCTTCCAAAATGCTTACTTATTTTTCACGAATAATACACACTACTTTCAACATCGGCGATGGAATTTAACCGATTTGTTGTTCAGGGCTGCCACTAGTATACTGTTTCATCGGCCATACGATTACGTTCGGTGATTATAAATTATATTTTATTCTTGTACGTGTTGCAATTATTGGTAACATCGACTGTCAAAATTACGAAATTCTTTGACTGGCTTGGCTTGCGGGCTGGAGCCGCGTCTTCGTGGTTGCAGGAACCGACGTTTCGCCGTACATTTCAGCAGGCATCATCAGAGTCTCACTGTAGACTGAAGGCCCGGCCGCCGCCGTTTCCTCATGTGCCATCCGAGGCCGTGCTGTCGCGAGACCGAAAGCCGAAGCTTCCATAACTCGCTGGGTGTTTGTAAAATCAAATGCACCCCGACAGTCTAGTTTCAAATCATTGGAACGGCGGCGGGGTGCGTGTAACTGTTTTAGCTGGGCTCCGGACCCGTATTTAAGGCTGGAGGGGGGTTGT
>PNEQ01012130.1:0-54405 GCA_003012365.1 Medauroidea extradentata | reverse complement strand
AAAGATTTTTGCCCCACTTTGTTTCAGTGACTCACGTGCACATCGGCAGTTCTGTTTCAAGGTTATTGGCAGCGTGTCTTTGTTCATACGCGTTTCTCATTTGACTGCACCAATCAGAATAAGATTATTGTGACTCCGTACGTCTATAATTTGCCAAGGCAAGTGAGAGTAAAATCATCCAATCACAGACGATGTAGCAGAGCTGCAGGTGTGCACATGACGCATCGAAACAGATTGTTGCAAAAATCTTTTCGCCATAAAATCGTGGCTCTAGTTATATTCTTACATCAGGTGCACTTTATCACGAATGGATGATCTCCAGACCATTTAAAGTAGATACAAAGGGCTTAGACGTCAAGGAGTATAAGTGACGTTAATAATATCTTCACTTCTCACACTAACAGCATATTTTACAACAGCTGTTTTTGTAAAACAGCACCAAATTACGGTCCACAAGACTGATTCACACATATCTCTCGGCCACAGAATTATTAACTTTACACTTTTACTACCAAAATATGCACTAAACTGTTGTTTCATGAAAAAACACTCATTCCACTTGGCTTCTAAGTCTTTCAAGTACAGTGTATATCAAAGAAGATAGAAAGCACAAGAGGCTAGCGAATTACGGTCAAGTTGCACACTGCTGGCATCAAACAGAATAGTACAATGCACAGTTCTGCAGCTGAAGCAAACCTTGTAAGCCTCGCAATTAAGTTTGCGGTGAGGAAATTGCAGCTGCAAGGCACCGAGTACTTAATACAAGCTGTTAGAGGGGATGTTCCACTCAGTTATAGGTCGGGTCTAGCTGGTCTACGAAGATCATATCCTCTTATTATACTAATGAGGAGAAACGCTTTGTGAGACTTGTATTTGCCGGCAGAGTCTTGCTAGCTAGGTAGTTGGTTAGATTTTGTCGAGAGCTTGGAATACGTCATCCAACTCAGAGTTAGTCATCACAAAGTCATATTTTAACGGATATTTATTACTATATTTGAAGAGATTTTTCAGCGAACCCATTTACTTTCGCTTTACTTATTTATTAAAAGAGTAGTTACTATATCTACGAGCAGAAAACAGTAAAATTACGACTTTTGGGAAAGCTCTTAAATGCTTTATTTTGATTTGCAGAAAATATCTTACATTTTATGTCTAAAAGATCAGCAGAGTTTGAAATAAATAAAAAATTTACTAATTATTTACGTCACAATTGAAATGTTTTCTAAATAACGAATTCTATAAATATGTTCAGTATAAAGCAATCTAATTCATCTGTAAGTCATATAACATCAGATACTTCGTTAATATTTGTGTATGGTGTAAATTAAAGCTTTCAATTAGCTATAGTATTATTTTAACCATTTCGCGTAATATACACTATAAGGCAGATTGAATCGCTAACAAAAAGCGCACTTTTCTTTTGAGCGACATACATGGCACTATGTGACTGTATATTACTGAAGACATAATATGAACCCATAAGATGTTCTGTTCGAAATTACAAAAAAATTCCTTAGTGACATTTAGAATTATGTGTGAATAAGTGTTGCGATCAAATTTATTTACAGTAAAATACTGAATAAGTAAAAAGTATGTTGTCGTAGCCATTCAATTATAAATCATACTAACACATGTCACGCTCATACGCGCTATTTTTATACCAAAATTCAAGATCTTCAACATATTAGTACATTTCAAATCATAACTTACTGCTACGATCCAAGCTTGTTCCTATTTAGCCATATGCACTTAATTGTGGTGCTTGAGTTTGGGTCTGCAGGGCTTGTTGTCATATGTTGTTATTGAGGACAATCCAGAAATCCTAGCGTTTGAACTAATCTCGAATGAAGGTACAATGAGAATATTTCACAAGAGTTTCACTTTTTTTCTGTCATTTT
Source organism: Medauroidea extradentata (assembly GCA_003012365.1). NCBI lineage: Eukaryota > Metazoa > Arthropoda > Insecta > Phasmatodea > Phasmatidae > Medauroidea > Medauroidea extradentata. Next base: position 52,507 of record PNEQ01012130.1, on the reverse strand, counting down.
CTGAACGATGTGCAAGATACTCATAAAATATATGTTCTAACATTTAATGGTGACATCAAACCAAATGCAGAAAGGATATTGAAGAAAACCGTTTAATAAAAATGTCCCTTGGATCTTTTCAGATTTGTCTACTGTAAAATAGCGATGATACCCATACATACAATTATTTAACAAAAGTTGACTACCAGATGTATATTACTAGCATTTATGTTACATAACGTAAATTATTTTTACCAAGCAAAATGTATTCCATAAGTCCGAAATTTAACGGACGTTTAACAAAGAACGAAGAAAATTATGAGAAATGGATGAAAAAAATATGTTTTTCGTACTGTAGTAAAATGTAATGCAACAAATAATACGAGGCCATTAATTATGTAATGATATTTTCCCTTTTAACATATTTCATATAAATGCCTGGTTGATAGTAAATATTCTCCTACACGCACATAAGTCAACAGTCTTCTTGAACACTTGCTCTATGTGAAGAAGACAAGGGACTGTCACATGGACTTCAGTGACGCCCTGATAAAAACCGACGTGAATGTTTTATTTAGTTATCAGTCCCGACAACACCAAAGCGGACTAACCTTTCACTAGAACTATGATTTACTGTTGGCGGGGTTTATCCTAACTCACGTGGATGGCGTGTCAAGGGGGAGGGGGGGGGGGCACAACATTGGCAGTTCACAGGTGCAGGAGGCTAATACCGAGGTAACTCCGGGCAGCTGTGAATCACCTCCAGGAGGGAGCTGCCGGCACGTCTACATACTCAACATGGCTTCCAGGGTGTTAGGAGGGAGGAGGGAGACTATACAGGTGATTGGTTGGCACGCCGCATACTAATGGCGGCGCCTATGCTAATACCCTCTAAGCGCCTGGCATCCTGCAACTGTTTTACTCGCGTACTCAATAGTCCTAGACCAATAACTAGCCCACTACTCTGACATACAGTGAGAGTCTCTGAAAATTATGTTCTACTGAGAATTTTAAGACAGTACTTAGTTTGTCATTTCATATTAATTTAATATTTTGTTACTTGTAAGTATAGGTATTGCCACGTGGGAAGCGTTCTTTAATGCTTCAATGAGAACGTCTAGTTGGTGGAGATAAAGGAAGCAGATTTGCTAGCTTTCCGGCAGAGAGCGTTAGATTGGAAAGAAGTTCTTATTCAAACCACTTTACACAGAACTTATTTTTAAAAAAACTCTAAAACAACGTATGTTCCTTGTTAAATTTAGATTATAGTTTTACGAATGAAATTATTATTTAAAAGTTAATAGCTATATTTAATTAAATACAAATTTGAGAATAATCCAAAGACTTACTTAATTTTTTTTGTCTAAAATTTTACGTACGGTACTTTTGTTCGAGAAAACACTTGTTTTAATTCATACTTAAATATGTTAATTTCTTACAGTGATTTCCAGTTTAAACACTTCAGCTTCAAGCTTTGGTGACGATATATCTTGTTCACAAATTTCAAGCTGTGGCCAGTTACCCTTAATGGAATATTTATGTTCCTGTCTAAAAAAATGCAAAAACGAGTGTGCAGTAAGGTTCATCATTTTCACACAAGAAACCTAAACTTGCGTAGCGGTTATTACTAATATAATTCACTCTGCCTTTCAATAATACCCATAATAATCACCATTGCCGATAACAAATCCTAATCGGACTCAGCGTTACTATATTACAATTGTGATAAAAATAATTTTTTTTCAAAAATAAAATAACAACTTATTTGTGACATAAATTAAAAATAATGTTGCTGTAAAAGTCACTAAATACGGAATAGATAACTCAGGCTGACAGGAAACAAAAAACAAATAGACTATGGCCCGTACTAGTATGTGTTAGTACGAAACTAGAACAATATAAAATCCACTTAAAATGTTTATTAATTCCCACGCGACATATGTCACTGAAGGACAGCGTGTGTGTTACTAAAAGTCGTCAGAGCCAACGTGATATATCTCATGACATTTGTGTGTCCTTCGAAGCAACGTAGAGTACACGCGAGCAAATTAATTTTCTTTTTAAGCTTATTGAGTACTCCTGCAAACGAAACCAGTATGTATGCATCACACGTGCAAAAAAATGTTGTAAAGTTTTCATCCTTCCCACTTCTCTCGTGGGAGGGCTCAGAGACAATTTATGAAAGTGCGCCTTTCGTTACTCTCGTGTTCCATGCGGGCATGACAAAATAAATAAAGAAATTGCAATTGGTTGCAACTGCATGCGGAATGAGTAGTTGGAATTGCAATATTCCCTATCCACTGCAACCCTTCTGTTCTAGTATCGCATCGTCGCTCGCCCTAATTACTCGAGGGCTCTTACCTCGAGGGAGTAGTTTAGGACGACGTCAGTCTGAAGCGACGAAGTAGTAGGAAATAGATTTCGACCTCTCTCGCAGCTTTGCTATATTTATCAGCTTGGGTCGGTTGACGTAGGGTGAGAATAAGTAATGGCATTTCCCTCAGTTTACTCTGCGTAAATAATCCATCCATACACCCGAGCTGGTTGGAATGCAAGTTCCGCGCTGTATATTTTAAACCGGGGATGTTACCTCAGCACACGAAATTCCTGCTATATACGTACCAGAGGAAACAGTAATCAAACTACAACTATTTACATGTTTTTCTATAAATACATTACCAAAAAACCCATGTTAATTATAAACTCAATTAAAAATCATTTGCTATATTCACCATAATTTTAGATAATATATTACAGCAAAGTTTGTTTACAGATTCATACGATACCTAGTTAGTTAACATTAAATACGGAAAATCCTCGGGTCTTTTATCGCAGTAGTTCACTTTTACTTAATAAATTTTTATCTAGGTCAGATATCTGACATCACCATCGTCGATGCTGATATATATACATATATGTGTGTGCATGTTTTTGTGTGAGTGTACCCATACATTAAGCAATATTTATTTTCATCTTACATGTAAACGCATTAGTTAGGTGAACTCTATATGCTGCGTGTACTATTATTTTTTTGTTGTCTGTGACCAGAATGTTATAGTGTTTTATATAGTAACTAATTTAGCTATCATTTCATTATGTAATGCCTCACTAAGTAGGCACATTAATTTTACGTGGTAGGACAGGATTCGTTTTTATCAATAAAGCATTTGATAAGCTCTTGCGTTTCGCGGGTTGTCTGCCTGCAAGGCTACATGTTTACTACGTCCGTCCATTTTCTCTAAAGGTTTCACTTGAGAAAGTAACGACAATGCCCTTTTCTTGTTCTTTGACTTCCCCTTCAATATATTCTGTCATTTAAGAGACTACACTGCAATGGTTAATATTTCTATGTCAAAAACACGTTGACCAACCCGAATACCAACTGAAGGGAACGGTATTCGAAACATATTTTTTTACAGATTGCTGATCATGCTTAGAATAAACTCGCTACCGGAAACTCATTATTCATGACTTGGTAGTTTGGTCTGTTAACAAATTTTAGTTTTCCATGTAAATATTCAATTGCGAATGTCTCCCTTAAGGTTGCGTTTGTATGGAGTGGTAAGGGTGCCGCTGACCGACACATGTAATGTATTATCACCTCTCCGCGCAAGACACGCAGCTGGCGTACAGTGCTTTAATATAATCATTTTTTCCTACGAGGGCGTAAACCAGTACTAATATTATTATATTTGTGCGCAGGATAGTTCAAAGTCTAACGCTCGTTTCAATTCTTATGTTTTTAAATCCCATTTAGTTGTTCCTGATAACATATTGCATGTAAAATAATTCTGTCCAAAAATAATAGTTGTAACTCACTGCAAAGCATTTGAAACGCAGATAGGAAGTCTTTTTAATATTTGCGCCAGCTATAAACTTGGGATGTGTAACTTTAACTAATTTTTGCCTCTGAATCATCTCGTAAAATCTTAAACACAGTCGCATTTACATTCTCTATATTAATTATCCCACAATTTAACAAAACCAAAATGCCTAATACATATGACTAAAAACATGGATATTTGAGTGATTTTCTCATTGAAATGAGCCATCGATATATTAAGAAAACATTTCGTTGCGGGTATATGCGTTTGTCTATTGAGAAACGGTCTGTTCTAGAATTCGTCAGGTCAACAAACACTTCCATTTAAGAGCAATCAAGTGAGAACAAATAATAATTTTATATTTTATCAAATACTGTTAATTTAGTAGACATTATATGGGAGTACGTTTCCATTATACGAGAGAAAAAAAATTAGCTTCCCCAGTTTCCTCATAGTGGAATTTGGAAGTCAAAATTTGCCCGTTTTTAGATCTTATAAGCTACAAAAACAACTGAACATAAATTAATTTAAAAATTCACACTGAAATAATGTATCACGGGCTGCTACTTGACATGTTTTCAAAACCATTACAAAATATTTTTCTTTTGTTAAAATATACCGATAAAAGAGACGAAAATATTTCAAAATTTAATATATGTTTTTAACTCAAGAATAAATGTGATGTCTTTTAAAACATATCAAGCACTATCCCATGGCATAAAGTTTCAGTGTGAATTTTTAATTAATTTATTTTCAGTTATTTTAAAAACCTGCAAATTTTGTCATTAAAACTTCACTATGGGAAAACTGGTTGAGTTAATTTCTTTTTGTAAGAGCAAAATGTACTTGCAAGTAAGGTCTATTAAACTTACAGTATTTCAAACAAATGTATAATTTCCATATTTTGCCACTTCAGCATCCATAATTTTAAACGCCTGCACAAACCCTACAAGCCGCAAATTTTCACCCTTATTCGTTTCTAATATTGCCTTATCTATAATTTTTTCCGTTAGAGGGTATATTGAATTGATTAAGTTTGTAATCGGTCAACATATTTCCGCGGCGGCCCTGAATGAAGTGGGGAGAAGAAAAACAAATCTTCGTAGAGGTGACGAGTTCGTACACCAGACACAGAGGCTGTATCTCAGCGGCAACACCCCCCCCCCCCCCCCCCCCCCCCCCCCCCGCACGGCACGACACGCGAGGCTCGGGTGAAACTGGGTCTGGCGGCACGATGCAGCTTTGCGCTATGACGATCGATACTCAGCCGCTGCCAGGGGGAGGCGCACACCGGACGGGAAAAGTTTTAAGCGGAGCTACAGTAGGTCCCGCGCGCGCTCTGCGGGTTGCGTGACCCACATCCGCTCAGGGGCGGTCCGCGGCCTGCCGGCTGGATGTCCACGTGGGCTACGTTGCTCCCGTCACTTTTACCAACATTACGGCTTACAAATACCGACATCTGTGTTTAAGCCCATTATCCACTCTTCCTACGTTTTTCACGATATCATTTTTTTTTAATTTAAGCGATAGCAGTCATTAAAAGTCTATTTGGCAGATTTTTTTAAATGACATTCACCAAGTTGGCTAATTTTTTTTTTCATGGCAAATAATACTACTGTTTCAGTTACTCATATAACACATGATTTTCTTGTGTAATCGGTGCAGTAGTCGGAACCGTATAAATCTTTGTCTTGAAAAAAAAATTGCTATAACGGTAAAAACCATTTTATACGAAACTGTCATTTAGCTTTATGACATCTGCATTGGTTTAAGTCTTAAAAAACAGTGTAATATCAGTAGAAAGAAGGGACAAATTGTCACTTGAAACGTAACAACATTTAAAAACTGTGTTGCATATTTACTATTGGCAATAGCCTTTTGCAACACACAAGACGTTTCAGAACTGTTATCTTCAGGTGAACTACAATTGAAAACTGGATTGAATTATTTTTAAACTAAAGTTTCAACACGTATATCAGTGCAAGCAATAGCAGACGGTCTCTCTCCTCATTGGCTACTCACCGTGTATTTAATAATTCATACTATTGAACTTGTTTGACGTTACACCTGCACCACATGTAGAGTAGTTTATAGACTGCGAACTACAGTGTTCGTTTGTATATAGAACGTTTTAACGTCTAGTGTTGTACTCGCGATGTCGTGTTTGTGCCGTATTAGTAATTGTGTGAGCTGTCTTAAATGTCCTATTTTGGGATTGCTTACTTATACGTTTATCTCCTTCGGTTACTTCTATCGAAATTTCGTTGATATTCTTTTGACATTTTACACTATTGCGTATGTAATTTTTCATGTATCATATACATAATATAATAGCTAATCTTTGTGTCTGTAATATAAGCGTCCCTATACCATTCATTAGATTGCGGTGAAATTTTACAATAATGTAGTGCGTGCGGCCGTCATACGGGACAGGGTACAGAACGAAATACCGGTAAAACGTTTATGAATCAGTACAGTTATCATTACAAAAACCTATGAGTTGTTGGCTGTGTTAATGGAATTATTTTGTTACAACTTGTCAAGATACCAACTAAGTTATCTTTCAAAATAAAATCAAAATTGTCATTAATTACATTCAACGTCATTTTAAACCACTTTAAAGTTATTTTTTTAGAATATTATGTAAGAGAACGAAAGTATATTTACTGCAATTTTTCACATTTATTTTACTTTCAGTATAACTTTAATGAACTGTGAAGTGCGGAAAATGGTCTGTGTTGCAAGATCTCAGTACATAAAAACAATATTTTGTTCGTAAAAATTATGTTCCTGGGATGATAAGGTATTGCAGCTCATTATCGTTCTAGAAGAAACAAACAACAAAACAATAATGAAAACGACACTAATTTTCTGTAGTGACCAACACACTAACAAAATATAATATCTATTTCCGTCAACCAGTTTATAAAATATTAATTTAAACTGTTAATACATAGTTTCTCTGGTGCGAACTATGTAAAAATTAATATGTAGCTCCTTTAGGTAGATAATCGTTGGTACTGACCGTCAGTTTTGGATATTTCCTGTCAGTAAAATTAAGGAACGACGCTTGTAAGATGTAATTTTGTCTATGTTGGAGAACTTTTAAACTTTATTTATAACGAGCTTGGGGTCTTGAGAAAAGTATTCCCCATTAATGTGAAACTCCTGTATTTTGGCAAATCAATTTAACATAAATAGGATTTAGTAGTGTTTTAAATAAATTATTATTTTCGCGCATACTTTTATAAATAAGAAACACGATACAGACGAACTCCTTAATTTCCCGTATCAACTTTAATATTTAAAACTACAAAAACAGAATGTATACTTCACATAAATTTATATTTTACAGATGGTTTCAGATTAACATTAAACAGGTAATAAGAGCGATAAGTGTGTTATTAATAACTTCTTGACAAGGCCTTCAAATATGTTACTTATACAATAATTTACGTCTTATTTACAGGTATTATTTTCTGTATATCTTAAGTGCTAAATGCAGAAATTTTTTGTCTTGAAACAGTATGGGAAACTAAAATATTTAAATCGCCTTCCTAACTCAGAATTTAAACAACCAACTGCAACTATTTTAAATGTTTACAATTTGGAACTTATAATAATGCAGCCTGCATTTTTTGTAAAATAATGTTAAATTCACCAGTAAATTCCTAACGTAAATTTACCCAGTATTTTCGGAAATCCAATGATAAACACAGGTCATAATTTATGAATTAAAAGGAATACAAATTACCTACAAACTTATGTCAAGAAAAATGATTTGTATAATTTAAATTTTCTTAAAAGTTGTAGTGTGTTACTAACGTCGAATAATTTGTATTTGAACGCGTGTAACACTGGTCGTATGACACATTGGCACTTACGGCCTTTACAAATACGCATACGTGGTCGTTCCGCAACTGTTTCTTCAGACGCTGTTCATACCTTTAAATTCGATTAGAATAATATCAATTGTAATTCACACAGATATACGTGCATATCGGGTTTTTGTACTGAAATTTGTCGAATGTCACAACATTCAGTAATTCGGACTGTTGTTTTCAACTTCTTTACAATGGACAAACTTTGTCGATGATACCTATCGCAGTTGGGGTTATAAATGTTAGTATTATTTTTAGTCTTAGAGTAAATATAGGATAGAGGGAGTATCCTCTATACAACTGTATACGAAATTGTGTGTTCAACATATGTCACGCGACTCTAGTGAAATATGCGCGGGAAATTTGAAATAACATTGAGAGCCAGGATAATAATTGCTTAGTAATCACAACTATGTTGGGTTATTTTGGTCCCTTATGAATTTATGAACTAAGGAGAGCATACTACCATATTATCGCGTAGAAATTTCAGAACGACAAATGTAAACAATGTTTGCCACGTTACTGTTTTCCTCAACCCAGCTGTATTTAGTAAAAAGTAAATATTAGCTACATACTTAGTATAAGGTTTTGAACTGAGATCTTGGTGACACCACATGACTAAATATATATTCTGGAAGGTACGCCATGAGTTTCAAACAACACGACTGCATTTTTACGACGAGAAAAAATAAATAAACGACCCCAAACTCTCGAGACCATGTTGGACCATAGAAAAGAGAAAGTAGGTATGTTGGACACGCATTTCTGACGTCATGTTCCCTCTACTATATATTACCTCTATATTTTTTAGTATAATGTTCAAATGTTCTGTTTATAAAATACCGTTTCATAGTCAAAGAAGACGTATAACTGAAATAACTATACTTTCGTTTCCCACTAGTTGAAAGTTCGTACACTGAAACACATCGCCAAGACCAGTCAACTCCTCAGAACGTATTAATACTCAATACGGCTATTCTTCAAGAACACCAGGTGACGCTTTTCCTTTAAGCCAGTTGATTCCCGAGACCTTGATGTTATCGATTTACCAGCGCATGTTTGTTTATAGATGACACGTCAATGTGGTTATAAGCCTACGAATGTCGTAAACAACAGTACCTTTAACATTTATAAATAACTTCAGTGCTGGTTTTTATTTCATAACTACTATCTTGTTATAACAAACACGTAGGGTTATTTAAGTGGGTTACCAAAAATATGATAAAATTTTCAATGGTTGAACAATGACTTTCTTACCTAGTCAAATGTACGCCTCACACGAAATTAATACGAGTAATTGTCTTTTGCAAGACACTACTATAAGAACTGGTAATACGAAAAAAAAAAATGTTTGTCTCATAATACGTTTATGGGAAACTTTATAATTCGAAATTACATTTTTAAGTATCAAACATTTTATAATCTTATTTTCTGTCAACTGTAAAGGGTTTTTAAGATATTGGACACAATTTTCTCATAATAAGTCAGGAGACCGAATAAAACATAGTAGCGATGAGTTAGGCAGTACTTATGAATATTGTAAGTAAAGATTATTTTTCTGTGTCAGAACGATATGCGGATGATATTTCTATGGTATGGATGTCAGACTAGTCGTCTAGCACAACGATGAACTAGTTATATTGCTTAGTTGAGTTGTTATCAGTATTGCTACGTAGAACGTAGAGGATGTTGTATTAAGCAGCCGTGTTTTAGAGATACTGCTGTTTTCCTAGCCCTTGCATTCCTTCGTGGCTTCATTCTTACCTCGCATTACTCTCCCGAGCTGTGAAAGTCTTTGAGTTCATTGCTCAGCAATTATCTACTATTTATTAGTAAGATACTGAAGAACCGTTGTCTTTTGTGTTTTCTCGTTTACGTATATGAGATCTAAAAATATATAATATAAGAAAAACAATTCTCGGTGCAATCCCTTAGGTAAAAGCAGCATTATGGCAGTATTTTCTTGCGGAAACTTCTAAGGGGTTCGGCAGTGCTTGGCTAGATCTTAAACAGACTCTTTATGGTTTGTGTACTTTACCCGGCTAGAGACAAATAAAGCTTCTGATAATTTTTCTGCTGCACATATATGCAAATAGGATCAAATATAAAATTATTTTAAAAATAGTTATATGTTGTGTTAGTGACGTTTCTGAACATTATATACATTACGTTCTGTTCAAGAAGTTAAATAGTATGGTATATAAGACGTGAATTTCATCAACTGTAATAAGTACTCTTAGCGTAAAGGTGATTACAATAAAACTTCAGAACTTCTAGTAACGGGATCAGTTAACCTTATTGCAGTGTGAAGCAGTAAAGTTGTGCGCTTTCTGCAATTAAGTAATGAGGGAATTGATGCATCTAAGTTAAACTTGGTTAAGAGCACTGTGCAAGGCAGCAATTCAGACACAAGAAGTAATCCTCTCACATTACTTTAAAACCGTTGCAAATGTTAACTGAACGCTTAAGTAAAGTGCATGGATAAGCCTTTAATTGGGTCTTGTAAAATAAATAAATTCCTACCTTTACTATTTTAATTGATGCATGATGCAGTTGTTAAAACTTTTGTTACTTAAGTGAGGTAGAGTTTTTGTTAATCCCTTTGGCAAAATAAATCTCTTTTATCACATGGGGCTCTAAAATATGTATTTTATAATTTAAGGTAGTAAATATTTCCATGTTTTTTTATTGGAAAAATAAAATTTCATGGTTTTTAGTTTTACAATCTTTGCAAATTTGCAGGTATGTATTTTGTTACTGGTTTATATATAACATTTTTGGCAATATGGGACATGCAATTACATTTTTAAAACGTATTTGATTATGAAAAATTTCGCTGCTAATATTTTGTATAATGTTAATTTTGTTTTTGGCTTTAAATAATCATTTAACAAACAAATACAATTTCTTACAAACAAACGTAATATTATATAAACTAAAAAAAAAGTATAAAAGTTTTGAGGAAATACGTAAAAATTTTTCAGTAGTGTGTAATATTCTATATTTTTAACAAAGCGAATTTGAGCTCCGGCTTGCATGTCTAAAGTGTCTTGGAATTTTTGACGCTTTAGTGCTTTTTTTGTGTTTTTCGTAATACGCATATTCATTTTCATATATAAATTTAAAAATTAGTTACACTTGAATTCACATTACCCTAATGTTACGAAAATTATAATAACATTGTACATTTTAATTTTTTAATCAATGAATAGTATTTATTGGTTTAAAAATGACAAATAATTATTAAGGTCAGTGACGATGGTGCTATTTAATGGTATGCTGGTTGCAAACAACTGTAATTATACGGATTATAGAAAATGTTCTCAGCCATCCTTGAATGTAGTCAGACGTGCCACGATATTGCAGGCTGGTCACTTTAAACTGAGCATTCTGTAACATTTACAACAAACACAAATTCAATTTCATTGGTAGAGACATGCAAAATTCGCGTTATCATTTGATGATGTTAGACAAAACTTTACTTTTCTATACATAACAGGTCATAATATATGATTCAATTGGGCACTTACTTTTAAGTGTTGTCATTTACGTGTTACGTCTACACAGAGATTGGCCTCTCTACCGTGTAAGCATTCTCCGCGGCAAGTCCCGACAATATCTGCCAGCGCAAGACGTCGAACAAGCCTATAGTCACTTGGAGTCTAGTCAGCTGTCAGAAAATAACGCGAATTTTGCATGTCTCCGTAAATTGCGGCCAAAAATGTAAAGTTTTGACTGTCGTGGAACATTTTCACTGGTTTTTAGCTACATAAAAGTTTTCGTGTTAAAAACAGTACCGCTGTCTTCAAAAAAGGTGAAAGAAAAATATAAGCTGTACTTACTTTATCATGAACAGTCTGTGATATTATTGCAAACACGCTTCCGGTCGTTAGTAAAATTATTTAAACATAAGTGGAATGTCTGAAATTGGTGACAGTGTGTGTAACTTTGTTATGATATGCTGCAAGACACGTTACTTATGCGTGTAGGTTAGTTTTGAAATATACTTCCCTTGGAAAAGAGCTGCACACAGTTCAGCGTTGTAGGCGGACGGCAAAGGTCATAAAGAGCATAATTTCGAGGTTTTATTATACAGTTCAATGCGAAATGTAAAAGAAGGCTAAATTTTTTGCAGAATAACGACATTTTTAAATGCCACTAAAATGATACAATGGCATTATAATTAAAGTACAAACTTAAAAATTAAAAAGGGCTATATTTGTGTAGCTTTGACGAACTCAAAGAAAATAAAGTAATCGATGAACCGAAAAAATAAAAAGTACCCAAGTAACTCATCACATTCATTCGTAGCCGATAGTAAAAATGATTACTTTTCTTCACATGTGAATTATATCCATTCACCTGATACACTGTAACAATATATCTGAATCGAAAAATGTGCCCATAAACCTTCCTTCTAATGTGAAATATGGAACCGTCAGACAACAAAAGGGTTCAATATTTCCGTTGGCTCTGCTGAATATAGATGGATTGCTACGTACTAGCGCAAGGCGACAAGCGTTTGGATGTTCCTATAGCAGTTGATCAACCTCTCTTGTATACACATATGTATCATTTATTTATTTTAATTAGTACTAAGTTTTCCATCGTGACAGGTGGCCATAGGGGTACAGGCTTTGAGCGATGTTTTCTTCCAGAACGTCATGTTAAATCGGCTGCAGAAGGTTGTTCAGAAACCCTCCGGGCAGGAAGCGTGGGGTAAGCGATGGTGCAGACGTCGATGTAACCATGCAACCTGGTCGAGGGACCAGGGAAAGGAGTGTTGATGGTGAGGGGTGGAGGTGAGCTGCAATGAAAGGTGCTAGACTAGCGTGGCGCCGGGTACTGGCGGCTAATCCATCATCATTATTCCCAGCTTCCCCTGGCAGCCCCGGGGAGGAAGGTGGGGAGGGGTTTTCTATGCTCAGGCCGCCCTCGAGGTTGCAAGCCAGGGTGATACCTACCCGCAAAGGTCGTTCTTTGGTAACACGGCCCATATAGAATACCGTCTAACAGAAAGCTCTGAAATTCACGTGACATTTTTTGTACAAGCATATCGATAAATACACAGATTTTTGGCGAAAAGAATTTTGCACCATCTTTCTTCAGTGACATGAGCAACTCTATCTGCAGCTCTGTTTATTGTAAGTGATTTAATGTATTGTGCTCTCAGTATCTTAAGAGTTAACGGACATGGCAAGCGAGTCGTGCTGTAGCGTGGAATGGAAAATATTTGTTTCTTATGTAACTATTAAACATGTTTCCAATGTGTTTGTCTACGAAAAGATGACACTCTTCAAACAATGTCCCTATGGTTTTAGAAATGACGCCAGCTAAAAACATGGTTACCAAGCTCCTCAAAAATGCTAACAATTACTTTTTTCACGTTTCTATAGCTGAATAAAAAATATCAACCATAGTCGTAAAACGATAACATAGAATCCTGTATTACACTTTACCACATACTTTCCATAAAAATTGAAAGTCCATCGCTCGGCGTTCCATCCATTCGCAGGCCATTATATAAGATTCTTGCGTGTCTTATAAATCTTGAAAACACATCTGACTACTCTGGCATGGCGAAACGTTCGCAGGTGGTCAGCAAGCCGACTATCTGATTGTCTTACACACTTTATAAGGCCGAATTTTCTCATTAGTCTCGAACATTTGTAGAAGAAGTTACTGTAGCTAGGTTAATACACAAGGTGAAATATTTTGATAAATTGTATTCCAGCAATTTACCGCCCTGAAACAATACCGATTGTTACAAGCAAACATTAACAGTCATGGATCAGAGATACAAGAGAAATAATAATATGTAACACCGTACGTTGTTTGAGTTTGTTAATAAATAGAAAAATAATACTTTCTTTATTTGACATCCGATGAGAATACTTTCGAAAGTTATTATTTATTTGATTACTAAATTTAGATTTCAGCTAAACTCAATTATATTCTTAGTGTTTCTTGTCGTACTATTGAAGATAAATTCTGTATTTGCGTAAAAATGTAACATTTAGCTTCACATCCGTTTCACATTCAACACTAAAATTTTAAGTTAACTTGGTTGGAAATAATTCGTCTCAGTTTCTCACTCATATTACTTGTGACTTTACATATAACAAAAATTACTTGATCATTCTATGAATTTTAAACAATTAGTAAAATGAATGTGCTACATGTATATAGTAACCATGCGTCAATAATTTTAATAGATTATTAAAATTTAAAATGAATTTTTTATCTTCGTGTCGGTTGTAAAATATATTTATTGAAATAAAATATCACAGTAAATTGCTAAGTTTTTCGCTAAGAATTTAAACGTAACATTTATATTTCACAAACATTAATTCATGTGAATTATTATTTCCCAAAATTATTCCATATCCCAATGTTCCTTTAGAATGTTTGCTAATATTATTATGTGTTTCGATAAATTACCAAGGGTTTTATTCCTTCAAATTTCGGAAGGTTGTAACTGAACATTGGACAGAACTTCTTTAATTACTTGTAATGTCAAAATATGCGTACTATACATCATTCAGCTAAATTTCAACATGATCTCCACGCAGATTGAGACACTTGTACCGATGCACCGGTTTTCCAATGTCCTCTGAAAAAAAAAAGTTGCCACCTGCTATTGAACCACGTTGTCACAGTGTCTCGCAGTTCGTCATTGTTATTGAAGTGTCGTCTTTCAAGCCACTTTGTTAATTTCGGGACAAGGCATAAGTCACACGGTATCCAATATTGGTCGTAACATGGGAGATCAAAAGCTTACTATCGGAAACTTCCAGCCAGTTGTTGTCTTATGAGCATGAGAGTACTATGCAGTCGGACACTGTCACGAAGATAGACAGTACACGATGTTGGTATTCCTCTCTGTTTGTTACTGATCGAATGTCGTAGCCTTTGTAATGTCGCGCAGTAGCCTATACAGCAGCATTGATGGTTGTTCCCGGCTTCGTGAAATAAATCAGTAGCTCACCTTGACGTTACCACAACATTTTAGCCATCAGTTTTTTGGTGCCGAATGTCCGATTAAACTCTTTCTGCTTGTTTGGAGAATGGGTGTGCATAGACTGAAGTTTGGTTTCTTCATTGTCATTATTAATCCATGTTTCATTTCCTGTGAAAATTTTATTCGAAACTGTTATCCGTTGCCTGTGTATAACAGCAAAAATGACAAGGCTAATTCTATTCGCCGCTTCTTGTTGAGGTCAGACAACATCTTGGGTGTTCATTGTGCACAGCATTTACTACAGCCCAGCTTGTCTGTAACAATGGCGTACAGTGTTGACCGTACCGTAAAACGTAGGGAACTTCTCCGGACAGTTCTGTTGTCGTGAATGGACGTCTCTCAGGAACAATTGTATCTACACGCTGCACGAGTTGACTTCCTTCCCCGGCCACCTTCGTCATGAATGTCAGTCCGGCCGTCGAGGAACTTCCGTCTCCGTGCCATCGCTCGTAAAGTTTTCACAGTGTACAACGTCCATTCTGCGATGGATTTCTGCTGCATTGTGCCTTCTGCCTGTGAAAATCTAAGGACTCCAAGCAGCTCGCGTTTGACCGTACAGATTCTTGTTGCAGATATGTTGGACATGCTTGTAACTACGCATCTACTCATAGCCATCTTTACAAGAGTAATTTTAACTCTCCTTTTAGCTCTCTAAAGGCAATGGCTGTACCTGATTCGTTGTTATGCCCGACATACCGGCGAATCAGGGGAAGTCATTGCCGTTGGCGAGACAAAAGAAGTGTTAAAATGACCCTTCCTGGCAGGGTTGCTAGATCTAAGGCCGCGGCGTTCGACTAAAGACGGCCATGATCTACTGATGTATTGGTTTGGCCACTTAACGTGAATAAGGTACAGGAATAATCAATAGTGCTGTGTTGGGATTTGTTTGCTATCGCTACATGAGCATCCAATGAAGAGAAAAAATTGCAATCACAGCATATGCTGCACCTCTTACGAGTGCCATCCCCAAAACGTTCAATAGGCAGACGGCAACTTTCTTTGCTGAGCGTATTGGAAAGCTGGTGCATCGGTACGGCAACTGTCTCAATATACGTGGTGATTGATTATGTTGACATTTTTGACAGTTCATCGGAGGTTGAATAAATCTGTGGCTTAATGCAATAACCACCATCGTCAATATATCGCGAATGTGTTAATCAAACGTAGAATGCCGAATTATCACACTTATGGTATAATGACATTGGTTGTTCTTGCATTAAGCAACAGAAATAATAATCCTCGTATCATTAAAATGAATCCAATTAAATGTGCTTTATTTTCTAAATATATTTACCTCTTCCTCACAAAGCCTGCTATGATATGGAAACTTGACCCGCATGATTCGTGGCTTAGTTCCGTATTGTTTTTCAGTTGTTTTACTGATTAACTTTGTACAGAAATAAGTTATGTTAAATAATTAATTAATGTTTATAACCGTGTAGAATTGTACTGCATTATTGACCAAAGGAAGTAATAATTGTGTTTGAGCTCTGAAAATACTGAACAGCAGGTATACAAATGTATAACATTTTTGTTTTATTTTTCTCCTTCGTGTCACAGAGTCTGTAGTAAGACACCTTGGAAGGTTGCGTGATTGCGGCTCACTTTGTGGTACAGGGCCAAGTCGGCGTTGATTTATCCCTGTGGTAGTATTCTCGACCATATACTCTCTCTCTATCTCTCTGAGTTTCTCACGGAGGTGGGCAGAGAGTAAGGCAGAATGATGGAAGGGCCCAGGACAAGGGCTGAGTAATTCTGTGCGGCCTGCCAGACTCAAGATTGACCTCAGTGCAAGATGCAGGGAGAGCGGAAGTGGTGTCTTCCTCGAGGCGCCGCTGCCTTTATCTTGTTGACTGTTGCCCGGGGCACTGTCGTTCTGTCTAAAGCGCAGACCAAGTGCCTGCCTCTTAGGCGCAGGACCTCGTCACTTGAATAAGGAAATCGTATCCTTAACAGGAGATTGCCGAAGTTTATATCACCGTCGCACTACTTATCAGCGAAAAGCGAATTTTACAATGAAATGAAAACGAAAGGGAAATATCTGTCTACACAAATCATATCACCGAAAATAAAATATCACTGAAAAAAGTGTATAGTTGCAGGTACCATACTTTTGTTAAAATAGGGACAACAAAACAGTTTGGTTGTTGGTACTACTCTGGATAGTTCCTTCAACAATCTGTTTTGTAGAAGTTACCGTCTGGTTTGTAAAAGAAACAAGGGTCTTTGTCTCTTCTACAACACAGATTGTTGAAGGAACTGTCCAGAGTAGTACCATCAACCAAACTGTTTTGTTGTCCCTATTTTAACAAAAGCATAGAACCTGAAAATGTACTCTTTTTCGGTTAGTTTTATTTACTTTATTTTAACATTGCTACGCAAATACTATCCAACCCTTATATCTATGTGCGTTAAGCCCAGTACACAATAGTCATAATTCAGTATATAATCACGTACCAAATTCAGTACAAGTAGCACTGCAATAGTGTGTGCCGCCACTGCGCTTGTTCCAGACACAATTCTCTACTTAATTTCACTGATATAGCCCATCCTATTTATCATCGTAGTGTATGTTCACAAGCGTGCGCAGTACACACTTACAGCCACGGCACTTGCTAATTAAAACAGGGTTCCCAATGTGATTTCAATAGAAATAAAGTTCTTGCTTCCTGATAAACAATGGCTGCCAGAGTTACGAAAACCTAAATAATACAAGATAGTGTAACTTATTTGGGAGTCATACGCGCCTTGTTTGTGAAATAGTTTTCAGGAATTCTACAGTTATACTTCATGGATTATAGCAACAACATTACAACATATCTTTCTTCTTTGTGTACTGAAAGTTGTTAGCAACAAGTAATAGTGTGTACGCAACATCGAAGTTTTTCTACGTAATTCTGGTGTAAAATCACTATCGTTGTTTATGAATTGTACAAAGTAAGTAATTGAGTAGAAAATTAAGAGTACACTGTAAAAAATGTTGTACTTTTACAAAGAAAAGCCTTGGAAATCCAGTTGCCAAATAAATTCCTTGTAAAACTACAACGGTTATCCTTGTAATTAAATACAAAATATATGTTTGTGAAATTCCAAGGACTAGGCCTTGTAGCTGTACTTTCAATACGAAAAAAAATGTTAATTGTACTTCATAAACAACACTGAACTTATTTATCAAATAACTTTTGCATAAAGGACGCATACAAGAGATTATTTTGAAAAAAAAAATAATAAAAAAACCATTTCGGGAGGTGCTAAGTTTTAAACAAGGACTTGTAAAAGTACAAAGAATATCCTTGTAAATTTTAAAATTTTTTTTAGATTGTAGCGTGTGTAGGGCTTTATATTTAATAAAGATTGCTAGAAGAACCTGATAAACATATTAATTTTATATTTTCATATTAATGAAATTATGTGACAGCTTTTAGCGTAACCGTAACATAAAGTCATTTTCTTAGAATGTTCTTTGAAGATTTGAGAGTTCACTTTTATCATAACACTGCTCATTTAAAAGTTAAATGTACAATCGAAATTGTATTATGAACCAGTCAGTTCACTTCAGAATCGCTTCATTTGTCATAATGCATGTTCTGATGTTGGTATTACGGAGGCGAAGGAAGAAGAGCCTTCTTCGGGCATCTTTGGCGAAGTTGAACTTCTTGTTGTTTGACACGGGAGTTAGGAATCTATTACTGCGTTCTCTCTGGTTAGGCGAAACTCCGGTTAGACGAGGTCCCTGTACGGAAAAGTTGACCTTGAAACATAAGAAAAGTTATAAAATACAGATCAAAAAGTTTAGTAAAAAATTTAATAATCACAAATTATTTTTTACGAAATTGACTTCAAAAATTACAGAAGATAAATTGTTTTTTGAGCTAAATACTCGTCTGGATTGTTTTGCATTCAAACAGTTATTTTTACACAACAGACATGACTGAATAAATTGCAATTCCTGAAACGTTGTATTTTTTTCGTTGAATAGAATTTGTGTCGTGTTGTCTTCTGACATTTGTTCGTTGCCATCTGTTCACAGTTGTTTTGTCTACTTCCGTATTTTTTTTTCATATTTGGAATCCATTTTTTATTTAGGTCCGTCTATTGTGTCTGGGTGTTGTCGAAATTTGACTGAAATTTATCTTTATAATTCTTGCTGTTATATACAAAAATCTGACCAAATTCCTCTTGGTTCGCTTTTTTCTGTTTTGTACGTTCCTGTACTTTGTCATTTAACACAAGTTTAGTCACCAGAACATGTGCAAGTGCATTTGTCCACACACCAATACATTCGTATTGTAAACACCTATCGCAACAAACATTTTAAAATCTTATTATTTTGTTACCCTTACAATTTAACTATCCGTTTCTCTCCCTCTCTTCCTATAATAACTTATTTTACTTATAACTCAATATACGCTGCTGTTTACGATTAACCTTACTGTGGACAATTTTCATAGATTTTGATAGCACTTGCCACTTATGTGCAACACGTGTTTGACGCGATCTCGGTTTACATTGTCGATATCAAAATTTTGACTTACTTTTCACCACAGTAAAAAAATACGTTTGCAAGAAATTTTTAGAATGAAAACTAGATCATCTGTAAGTATTTAAAAATTAATTTCATATGATCAGGTTATTGTCAATAACCTTAAAAATTAAAAAAAAATATATTTCTGATAGTGCAAAGAGTACACAGATTCTGAAATAAAAAAACTGAGATGTCAGTTACTTATTATATGTACTGTAAATTTTATGTAACATTTACACTAACATTAGGTGACATTAGGTCTTGTAAACCGTAAATATACTCTTTGTTGATTGTTTTGATATGAAGCGAGGATTACATAACATGTGTAGTAATACAACTGTTACACTCTCTTACTTATAAATTATTTATTTTTTCTCATATCATGTAGCCTCAGTCGATTTTCCGCCAATGTGATATATAGAAATAAAATAATTCGAAATTGTGACTTCAGTTATAAGTTTCCTACCTTTACTTATGGCACAGAAAGGCTGCGCTGAAGAAACTATCAGAAATTTACCTCCCAAATCGATAACCTGGGGAACCGAGCTCAACCCTCGTTGCTCTGTTGCTACACGCTTGCTTTGGGAAATATTTTGTAGTTTCATGTCGTACCCATCGCGTCGCGTCAGTCGTTTTTGTTTCGTAATATACAAACTTACGTACGGTTAACTGTAACAAACTTTTTTCTCTGTGAAGTTTTAAAGGCTTCGTTTCTTCGTCATTTTACCGCGTGTTTTCCCTCTAGTTTTGACTTTGAATACCTCGTGGCCTAAAACGAGCGCATGAACTTGTTCCGTTACCCAATGCAGTTATGATAGAATTAATTCCTGGAACAACCACTTCCCGCACGAACGCCCAGCACGTCAGAAAGTCAGCGGATCACGGACCATGTCGAGTGTGAAAATAGAGGCTGCCAGGGAGCTGAGCGTCTAGGGACGAGGAGGTGGTGTGGGTGGGGAGATATGACGTCATGAAAATTAACGACCGCGGCCGTCGGTAAAATTTCCGGACGGCGCGCACGGCTAATTCCCGGCCGCTTTAAGCCCCGTCCGTTGCTGACGGCAACCTCAACCACCCCCTCCCCCCCGCCCCTGTCGACGGGATCTTTCTGAAACATCGCGGCACTTTTCCACGAAGGTGCCCGCGTCGTTGGGTTTTACGGCCGGGGTGGTGGTGCTTGCCCCTGGTGGGTAGGCTAGCCCGCGATGCAACGTGCCGGGTTTATCAGCCTCCTGCAGTGCGGGGATGCGGAGTTACCAGGGGCCGCACGAACCACCTCGATGACTCGTGTTGGGCGCGCCAAGGCTGTGAGGCGATAAGCCCATATTCCATCATCACGTTCACTAATCACCCACGTGGACGTATAAAACCACACGCTTTCATTTCTACAGCTTTCTTTTTTTCTGCTGGCTAAGAGCACATCTGTTATTTCACCGCCCATATAGTGTTAGTTTCCTTTTTAAAGGAGCTGGGACATGGGAGATGTAATGTTGACAGTCGCGTGCTTAGCTGAAGTCTTATCGCTTCTGGGCACAAGACTACGAACTGATGGACAGTTACATTTTATCTTCTAAAGGTACATTGAACAGTAACGGCTGATAAGTAGCTTTTGAAGATAAAAACGTCACGTTGGAAATAATGCTTGCTGACGCGAAGAATGTGATGAATAACGTAATCAATGCTAAGAGAAATCCTTAAGGTTTAACAACCAGTGACATCTTTGTTTAATATCAGGTTTCGTACAACTTTTATTTGGGAATACATTTTTGTATATTTGCCATTATCGCAATTAGAGTAAGACATGCCAGTGAATAAGTATAAATCCTTTCAGAAGTTGTCTTTGCAAACTGCGGAAATTGTAAAAGAATACTTTCTGCTAGTCCACGTAGATATTATTGAAATTATACTTATATTGTAAACTTAAACATTTTAGTTACGGTGTATCCTACTCCTTGTCACTGTAAAATTTATGGAAAATTATGAACAAAATTACAGTGAAAATTAAATATATCAAAATTACGACAATGTTTTACCTTTTTAAATCACTTGCTTAGTGTGAATGAATGTTACGGGAAACTTGAAAAATGTACCACTTGTAGCTGAACTATTTGAGAAGTTACTGAAGAAATTACTCCACAGTTAGGAATCGTGTAAGAGATACTGATACTACTTGTAGAATTGGATTTCCCAGAAAAAAACGCATAAACAGAAGCAAATGTTAGGGTTTTACAAAACACAAACCTTGCATTGTCCGATTCTGAACATTATGTAAATCACTACTGTGACAAAATTTACTGTGCTAATGAATTGCAACTTACTCGAATACTAAACGAAAAACTTATAATATCATTATCAAAAATAATTATAGTTTTCAGAAACAGTGTACGGTCCTGAGACTTGACGCATGATATTTTATCTAATGGATGAGGCAAGCGGGATCATATGTGAAAAAACTACCAAAGGAATGCAAAGATGTATAATAGGGAGGCCCACGAGAAAATACATTAGACAATGGTGATATCCACAATGTTTTCAACATGATAAAATCAGAACGACTCGTATGAGACTCGAAACCATGCATACAAATGTGGGAGGCGTTTCATCAAAGTCCTACGTCACAGTATGTATACACCAGAAAAGAATTATTTTGAAACAAAGTTGTAGTAATAAATTGTATAAATACAAGACATCAGTTGTAAAATTGCGTTCCTTACAAATAAAACTATTTTAGATCTACAAAGGATTATTTTCTTTATTTTGTGTCTACAAGTAAAAATTTCGATGGTTAAAATATTATATGCATAGTGTGTGTTATTCATGCTTAAATAAGGCATATCAAGTGTCAATACATTATTAGTAAATTAAGTAATTTTGAAAATGTTAGTAGCTAAAGGGCGTTAGTATGCCCACGATGGAGAGTGAAACATTGTGTTACTTTT
The DNA here is from genome assembly GCA_003012365.1 of Medauroidea extradentata. Taxonomy (NCBI): domain Eukaryota; kingdom Metazoa; phylum Arthropoda; class Insecta; order Phasmatodea; family Phasmatidae; genus Medauroidea; species Medauroidea extradentata. The sequence goes on along the minus strand of PNEQ01012130.1, from coordinate 30,338 downwards.
CCCTCATTACTGCGATTGTTCCAGAGAGAATTTTTTCCTTGGACGCCTGAGAGGAATTCCGACATCCTCTCTGGACTAATTGCGTGCGACTTGTCGCCAAACATTCACAAATAAAAAAACCTGCCGCTTCAGTTTAGCTCGGAAGAGGACCGGAGTGCGACCTAGAGGAGCAGAGAAGAGAGAGGTGTATAGAACGCATCTTAGGGGGGGGGAGGGAATGAATAAGAGGCTCTTGTTTACAAGGCTGTTCCCCCAGTTTCCAAATGTCCCGTGCGACAGCAACCTAATGTCGGGGGAGGGGAGGGAGAAGAGATCGAAAGAGGTAAAGAAGGAAGAGAGGAGAAATTCGCGGGGAAATAATACAGACAGAAAACTCGCTGCGCCCGGGAACTCGACAGGACCTGGAGTAAAAAAAAAAACGGGAAATAGTGAGAAAATTGTGAGGTGCGTACATTGTGAGTGAGAGAGAGAGAGAAAATGTTCCAGGAAACATAAGAAAAAGAAACGTTTTCCTCTGATCCACCGTTCGTAACTTTGAGGCTGAATAAAACATGCGAAGGTAGAGTTGGACTGCGAGGTATTGACAGCGTACGTCCGTGGCCTCCCCCCTTTTTTTAAGGAGGGGAAAGATTGTGGGCGTGGCATTTTGTGACCGAGTGCTGTGATTTTGTCTTCCCTCCTTGGCGCGGTACTGGCTACACCGTTATCCGAGCAGTAAGTTCATGCCGTGTTTCTCACAGCTCTGTGTCCGGGCTCTTTGCTTCGCCGCATTGTCGCCTTCTGCAAGTTGTCTGTACATGAAGACCTGTTTATTTTATGAACACAAGTATAGCTTTAGAGATAAGGAACATGTAGCAATTTGCATCATCTTAATATTTACAACCCTGACTACTTATATCTGATTTATTATGGTTTAATTCTAACGTAGAAATAGTCCGGGTCTTAAATACAATGTAAACTTAAAGACTATATAGAATCTAAATGTCGTGTACGCATAACTAATATTAGTTTTAATTTATCGTAAATTTTAAATTATACAACACTCATTTGTCTGAAATTTTCATTTATCTACATAGTAAACTATTCCTATACTTAAGAGGGCGTGGTACATAATTCAACGCTAAAAGTATTAACCTATAACTGTTGGCTTCTTGAAGCCAATTTGCGAAAACTAAACAATAGCAATCCTAGACAATAGTTTTAGCCAACGTTTTAAACTAAATTGTTTCCAGTGTTACGAACTTCTGAGGCACAATCTCTGACGCCGGAACCTCGTGCATTTAACAGCGGCGCAAGAGATCACGCGTAACGAATTAGCAATGATGGATAAATATTTACTCATAAATTTGGCAAATACCATTGTCTAGGATTGTCAATGAGTATTTTATCCGTATTGACTTAAAAAAAGCGTAGGAATTAGATGATGTTTTCAGCGTTTATTTATCTACCACGCACTCTTAAGTATGAAATAATAAATTTCACTATCGGTGATTTATAGTTTAAACCTTTAATTATCTTATAAACATAAATCAATGAATATCAAATAATAATGAGATAATATAAAGTGTCACTTTATTGTCTGGTTGTGGCATGTGTTTCTTTTTATTTAGTGCTCATGTCTGAATTTAAAATTGGGAATTGATATGCAAAATTTTATTTCATGAAGATTCGTTCTTTTAATTTGTTTTATGTCAACATTTCACAATACATTTGTGTTTAAATTCAATTTAAGAAAGTGTAGTACTGCTCACGAAATATGAAAGAAACTTAGATATTTTTTGTCAATTTTTTAAAATTTCTACTTCGATACATGGAACTATTTATAAACCCCGATAACATATCATTCTGATTTTTAATTCACAAACTCTGCTTTCCGACTTATGTTGAATGAGATTTATACACATAATTGTACATTGTAACTGGACTTATTAGAAAGAAAAATTATTTTGTTGTTTTGTTCTGGTGTTGTTTATTCATGCAAAAGAAAAATAACCAAGCATTGTTGCAATAAATATTCTGTGTTCCATTATGTACAAAGTGATTCTGAAACGATGTTTTTAAATGAGATACGTAAAAGCTACACATATGTTTGTACGAGCTTAAAGGTTTTGTCCTTAAAATAATTGATTTATCATGTTAAGATATATTCGCCCTTATTACTATAATACGTATTAAATTGTATAATATCGTTACATTTATCCTTAGTTAACCTAACGTGTATTGTGCCTTTACAAATTTTCACAACACAAGATTGCTTTTAAAGCACACATACCTACGTATTTAACTAATCGCAGCAAAATTAACTTTCCGATAATGATACGTAATAATAATTTAATTGTGCGAGAGACAAAAGGAAATATACTATAAAAATAATACGCATTACGAAATTTTACATAGAAATACTTTGATGACGCTAAAAAGCGATGATTTACTTTTCTGTGCCATTCTGAGAGTTTTCTCTTGCACATCAGGTTAGATCGGAAGGATTGGCAGAATCTTTGTGAGCTATGTACGACTATCATAGGATCATTCAGTGAGAAGAAATCACTGTTGGTCTTGGAATTTTAGTTACCGTTGTAGAAGTACTGGGAGGCTCTTCGTCATCTTATCAACTATCAAGGGGACTCTTTGTTTGTGCCAAACTGCTTTACATGGTATCATTCGTGAACAACAAGTTTAGTTAATTATACCAAGGCGTTCACGTAATCGTTTAAAACCAAGGAAAAAACGTTGTAAAATTACTATACAACAAAAATTTAAGAGATATTGTTTGTTAAAGTCTATCTTTACAGCCCAGTTGAAATTAGCGTGTAGAATTTTCACAAAAAAATATAACATATTCTAATGATCCTGACGTCAAAAATTTTGAGTTAAATTATCAAATGTTGTTACATGTAAATAAAATTCCTTTACCACAAAATATAGTGATTTGTCAGTGCGTGGAAATACTGAAGTAGTTGGAGCGTGCGTTAATATCAAAATCGCATTCTGCAGAAAATTGGTTCTGTTCCAAGTCTGTGCTATTAAATCAGTTCTCCTGAGATCTATCGAAATAACTTGATATGAATTTTGGATAGATCCTTAGCAATTCCTTTTCAAGTTTATCCTCCAGACTTTCATGTTTCCCCAACAAGTCATTGTTCCATTCATGTGCTTTTAAGAAACCAGAAGTAAATCAAATATGTAGTATAATAAATTTATTCATGGTGCTACATCAACCCTACTAGAAATCCTTATTCAACATTTTGGTTTAATTACATTTAAATATTTTTAGAAAATTGTAGAAGCTCCTCAATAAATGCCGTTGCATTAAATATTTTATACGCGCGTCTGATACTAAGCATAAATTTTCTATATATACTTCTCAATAAATTATTTTTTTAATAGGCAATTTAAACTAAATCTCATTAGATTTTTTGTTGCGATTCATGAACTAAACGGCTTGGTCATTTTATTACAGATGCTATGAATGACCCTTCAAAAGTAGCAAAAATTACCATTATTTATGAGCAGAAAATTCAACTTTACATGTACGTAAAATTTTCGCTGTAGTCAAAAAATATGTTAAGTTATACCAGATAATTTAGTGAAAAGTATTAAATGTTTTATTTGATATTAATAAGTCAAACCGAGAACTCGGATATTCTTTTACAAATATTATACCACAAAATGAAAACATCATTCATCAAGCATGACGAAGGACATAACAAGCGCTAAAACTGGTGTTGATTATCCGGAGTGAGTAAGAATTGTAACTGTTACAAGGCGAGAGTGTTGTTTATGTCAAACATGAACTTGTTTAAACAGTGCGAAACCAGCATGTAGTCGGTTTTTTCCGTCAGCTGTACCCAAACATGACCGACAACACAGCTCCAGTTGTTCTGCAAACCAAATGTGCAGTTGGCGTGTATAAATCATTTTAGCAGGACACAAAAATATTCGTTCTTTGTCATGCACGTTCCAGGTCAAAAACGGCATCGCTTTCTGACAGCGAGCTTGAAGCTTTTTAATCCCAGTAAGTATACATGAACTCGTATTATAGAAAAATAATACGCATGCAATGGTTCTTAAAATATGTTATAGTTGTTCGATTGATTTATTAGTTGTAAGCTATTCTAACTATAAAAGTATACATTTTATACATGAAACAAAACGTGTTTGTGAATTATAATAACAACAACCTTTGAAAAACCATGCAGTAAATAAATGGGTGTATGGTTGGTTACCAAATGTTTATCACCCTTCTAAATAATAAGATGTATGTTTGCATATTACCGAATATTAGTTTAAGTCTCAGTGTACCGACTCTTATTTGAACAGCTGCTAGAACATCCCAGCACTCCTTTATTTTAATATAATAATATATTCATAATATGTCTTTATTTGATTATAGTGAATCTAGGCAATCTTCTTTCTAGTACATTTAACCACAATACTTACGTTTCATTTATTTGTAAATATTTATATACATTATCTCATACAACGTACTATTAATATTGTTTTGTTATTCTATAACTAACATAAATTTTTACGAAATAAATAGTTTTACCAATTGTTTGACCATGATTCTGAAGGTGAAAACAAACACTGAAAATAAAATGTCTGACATGTTAAACTCATTCACTCATACACAACTAACTATCTGAAACTGTATGGCGTAAATAGTTTAAAAATTCGTTTAATCGTAGTTCTTAATGTGAAAAAAATACACAGAAAATAAAATACCTTAATACGTGATGCGAATATATTTCATACATAAATTCAAGCTTCTCATTTTAATGAAGTAAAATATAATCAAGTTAAACTGTCGCATTTATGCTCCTGCTAACACCGCACACATACAATTTCACATATATCTACATAACTAAACCTAATAGCAGATGGTCAAGCATATGTTTTGTTTTAATATTTGTGTAATATTTATTTTTATATAATGAAACATCATAAGGCTGACAATATCAATTTAGGAACTGTTTATGTGAAACAATTATACATAATTGTTAAATATATTTATATATTTTTGTTAAGTAGAAATTTAAAAACATGCTAATTAACAATATAAATTAAATAAAATTATTTATTATTGCTTTATTTAAACCTTCCGGAATGACTTATTTTACTCCCTTTCAATATCAAGAGTTAAGAAATATAAAAAATAAGTTATAGACAAATTAAAATGTATCTAAGATATCATGAGATATTTTACTGTATATTGGTCCACACTATCCGTGGTAAACTGATGGATATTTACACTAAATGTTAATGAACATCCAGGGTTGTACTTAATTATGGCTTGTGAAACGTATTCACAGTATATTTTAATTGCTTTATTTATATAAATTATACGTTTGGATTAAAATATAAATTTAAATTAGCGACCTTGCACACAAAAAATAATAAAAAAATATTTCCACTAAAATAATCGTTAGTAGAGTAAATAAAAATATTAATGGACACTTCCTATAAATCCTTAATTTCAATATTTTTTTTGTGTGTGACTTTTTTTACGACGAACAGCACATGTAATTTTTTTATGTTGAAACAGGGAACTAGAAACTAACGTTCTTTTTTAGTGCAATCACCAAGGAAATGTGATCTTTGAATCATTTTTGCAACGTATTGTGTGTTTTTTGACTGTTAGCTCGTTCTGGATTCCTAAATTATGTTTTTGTTGCTCATATTCTCGTGCCTAGTCCTTTTATGTGGCAGATGGTTATATGTGACTCTGCAACATTGGCCAGAAACGGCGTAAATGAAATAAAACACTTCAAATTTGCTGATTGAAAATCCTTTATTCATTAAAAAATAATATGGCACAAAAATTTGTATCAGTTCTTAGAACCTAATATTCTATCAGAGAAAATACTGGAAAATAGCTATTCTTTGTCTCTGTGGGAAATTAGTTCTGGGTGGTTTCTCCAGAGTGTTTGAGAGAAAGTCAGTGCAAGTGTTCGTCGGCAAGTTGCATCATGGTATTCCTCGAGTAGAAGGTGTAATGGAGAAGGCGATGAGCTGGAGGACTAGAAGATTCCAGACTGGAGCTGGAGAAGGATGCAGCTGGAGGGTGTGTGTGGGGTCGGACGTGCGGCAGGGTTACCCACGGGTGTGGTTAATGGGTGTGGGATGTGGTGGGTGGAAAGGGGTTAGGTGGGGACCTGTGGGATTATCAAGTGCGACACTAATGAAGCGAATACCTTGGCTTGGCCTCTTCTTCCACCAGGCAGCGGCGAGATTTCAGGACCTCGTGCCGGGTAGGAAATATGCAGGAGATTTACGCCGTCCTTAACGAACTTTTAAATATGTCTCGTAAAAAGTACGCTGCGTCCTTAAGGCGGCCACCTGGGTGGGCGTACTTGGCGCGATCAAGGCTTAGGAGTGTGGAAGCTATAAGGACGACACAGCCCGCACATCTCGCCTCACCCTAGTCTCTAGATGCAAGTCACTAATTGGCGTACAGTATATAGCTGACAACTATCCTCTATGAGATATTCTGTGGTGACTGTCATTTTATTATGTAATACTAGGTATAACGGTGCGTTGTATACGCCTATACCATTAAAAATATTCTGTACCAAGATTTTCATACTTTAAAAGTACCAGAGTACGATAATGTTTAACAAACCAAGTTACCAGCCAAGTAACACGTTACGTGCTCTGATTCGCACATTTATATCTGTAACAGAAATGTTCTGGTGTAAAATGTTTTACGTTATATCTTGGCCATAATCAAGTAATACGTTTATACAATGTATGCAATACGATGTTTGCTATACAGCTTTCTAAGGATTACCACACGTAAAAATGTTTAAGAGAATACCAAAGGTAAAGCAGTCACAATAGTAATCTCTATGTATAACATGGAATGCCTAACTTATTCACTCATCAACACACAGCCCAAAATCGTTGGAATTATATATAAGAAATATTGAGAGTCGCTTTCCCTTACACCGTAGGCCCACTAAGTAGGAAATTTTCTAAATTGGAAAGTTAAAGGAGCGGATATTGCTAAATGGGTTTTCAATGAATCCTGTATACAGCTTAAGAGCGCTGCCTACCGCATAGCCACGTCGGGAGTAAGTGTAGGGTTTTACATGTTAAATTATTGTCTGTGTGACTCAGTACGTGTTGAAACTACATATACGCCTCCACTGACTTTTTAATTCATCTCGGTGCCTCATACATTGTTAAAGTATCTCGAAGGCAGTTTTTCCACTGCCCTAAAAATTATGAGAAAAAAAAACATTTTTACGCACTGAAAAAAACTCGAAAACGGCTGTCTACAAATTTTTTCCTGCAATTTTATTCGTTTAGCAACATTTTCCTTTCGTCGATGCAGATAATGGTATTGGTCAGGACTGAGTCCGAACGAATGTAATTTAACACGTGAAACCCAATCCTTACGGCCGCCAGAACTCTTAACCCTTAAACACGTGGAGAGTTCGGGGTGGTTGTTTGCTGCAGAATGAAGAATAAGGAAATGCATACTACTTAATATTTTTCCAACAGTTCGAAATTTAAGGGGGAGAAAAGCCGTAAAATGTGTTTTCACTAAACCCTCAATTATTCTTAAGGGCGTAGAGGTATTGAAATATATTTGCTTATGAATGAACCTTAGGCGTATTTCTAAGAAGCTGTTTCAGGATATTGGAAGATTAAACCAATAAGTGTATTAATAAAATAAAACGTATTTTTAATTAAACGTCCGTATCTGTTAAACCATCTTAGATATCAATATGATTTTTTAATATAATTGGAGCGTACGTAAATTGCAATAAAAATTTTTTAATGATTTTTAAATTAGCCAATTTACGCGGTGTAAAGATGAAAAATGTCCCAAAAATCCTGAAAAGCAGGTATGACCACAGAGAAATAATTTGCAAACGGTTACTTTTTGCCATTGTATATAGTGTATGTATACTTTTTTTTACACGGGCCTGTGTACACAAATTTCATTTTTGAAAAAAAAAAAAGGAAACGGCCGACCTTTGTTGTTCGGAACACTGGTCAGAGGTTTTTGGTTCGAATCCCGTATAAGGCCAGGTGACTGGGAACTTATGTTACAGTATATACGTTCATATTAGTAGCAGCTAATAGAAAAGTGATTATTGTATTTGTAATATGAATCTTCAAGGGTTATTTCCCCTTGCAATGTAGACACCCACTAACGGGTTAAAAAGAAGCCAAATATATTTTCTCTATATCCTCGACATATCTTAAACCTCGTGGGGTATTGTTTTGTTTCGGGGTCAACAAGTCTTAAAACGTTTTACCTCAAGGCCTGAATGTCTAATTAATACGATAAGCTATCGTTATAAGTTATCTTACTACATAAAAAACGCTTGGACAAAATTGCAGCTAGTTCTTTATACATGTTTACAAAGACAAGACTTCCTAAAATAAAAATACACTGACGTATGAGCCTCGCTATTGTGCTACAAGTATTTTTTAAAAAAAAGCGCGTCCTATCAGATGCTAACGAACAAAATTCTTTTACCTAAGTGCTTTTCTTCTTAGTACAGAGCTGTGGTATGGAACCCGTAAATTTCTGTCGGAAGGATTACACGAGTGTTCGTTATAACGCAAGGACAAACTGCGGCTTAAGAGAAATTCTGAACAATAAATTAAACAGACGTGCTCGACCTCAACAAGGGAATTAAATGCTTTCAAGTGTAACTTGAACCTGATAACAAAAGAAAAATTTTACTGAACAATGTTAGCTTAAATACCCTTGAAAATGTTGGAGCTATTTTAATTATTCCGCGGTTAATTAAACCATTTTTTTTTGTCTCCGAACATATACTTTACAGTTATTTGAAGACTTTACTCATTAAAGGATTTGTGCTCTTATAGGTTACGAAAACTGTGCATTTTATTAATCTTTTCATAAAGTTTTATACACTCCGTATATTCAGTTCCTGAAACAACCAAGCAATTATTTCAATACAATACGAGCTACGGCGGCAGAAATAAATCGTGATTCTACAAGGAGCAACTTTAAGGTAGTAAATGTAATAAATTTACTTGTTCTTAAGAAAAACAACAGTTTTTATTATTTGCAGGAAGGAAAATGAGAAAGTTGTAATTTAGCCATTTTTCCTTCACGTGTGTAAGTAAATGTGATTTCAGTCACAAGAATTAATTTTTTACAGTGACTAAAAAACTCCGAGATAATTCACAATACGTATTTAGTTATAGGAAACAAATATCTTATTTATTTGGAATAAGTAAAAATATTTGAAATTTGATGATTATATTAGGCTATTTTAGTGACCTACTTACAATATACGTTAATTAAATTGGAGAGCTTAGAAAATGTTCTTTCCGTTTTTCGCTACCGTACGTGTATAAAATTTTACATGTAAGTTAGTTTCGTCTTAATTATTCCAACGTATGAATTGAATATAATTTATATTTCATGAATGCAGCATTGTTTAAAATACATGGGGAATTTTGCTTTCTGTATTGAAGATCAAAGGAATCAGTATTTATTCTTTCGTTACAGTTTCTACGCTCTTGTTAAAAAATTTCAACAGTTTAGGTGGACATAGCTGAGACATAAAATTACAGGTTTTCCAATTAAAGAATTTGCGTAATGTATAACGTATATTGTTAGGTTTTGCAGCAAAAATATAGCTTGTTTAGTTGGAACTTTTCTGTTTTAAAAATTATTATTTTTTATTGTATATATAAGAACGGTGATTTAATTCCTGCAATGAATTAAAAAATTTCATGCCATAGTACTTTAAGACCTAGTATTTTATACGCATTACTTTTAAAATATGAATTTCATATTCCGGGCAGGTTAAAAATACACCATGCCTAGAAACCTGATATTTTTTTTTATTTTAGTAACAACTATAATTCAAATAAAATTATTTCGGTGTAAGTTTCGCAGTTGGCTCATTGACTAATTTGACTTCTGCTTCATAGAGCTGCAACTAGATGCAGATCCAATAATAATGTGTGAATATGTCAGTGAGCAGCCAATCATAATATGTTGTCAGCTTGACTAATAATATGTTCTTGTAGATTAGCCTTCAAACAAGTGAACCCACATTCTACCCAAGTTTTTAATATCCATTATTTTAATAAGTCATTGCGAGTGATGTTTACATTTCAAAAACTCTTAGAGAACTTCGTAACAGGTTGGCCCATGCCCTGTGGTTTTATACCGATTTAGAAAATACTTTTGTTTATAGCAGTGTCTTTTATGTACCGAAGAATCGCTATACTGTTTTGTCACACAATATTAGATTCTACGTAATTTTAAATAGCAACTAACCTATTGCTTTTCACAGATTTGGAACCAAAATATTACGAATTTTGCTATAAAACAAACATTTTTCATGCGGGAAGGTATTTAACAAACGAACGGTGAATTATATGCATTACACATACATGGAATTTTCCACCATATGACTGGTCTTAATCTTAAGATTTTATAGCATTCCGTTAAAAAATGTTTTGAATGTTTTACAGGCGGCCGCCTACCTTACTCTTCAAATGCGTTGCAGTGTGTTCGTAAACAGATTTTTTTTTTAACGAGAATATTCAACGTCTACCCATTGTGCCAACGTACGAAAAAAAAACTTTAGACAAGGTCGGAACCTCATTTTTAAGTCGCCACGCTCATTTAAAAACATTGTTTCTAAGCCCTCCAACACGGCAAAAAATCGCCTTTTCTGACTTCCGTACTTCTAAATGTACTAACCGGATGTACGTAACTCAGATTGCGACCTGCACTGAACTTAGTTGCAGACTTTCCACCAATAATATTATATGGTCACAGTTTAATGTCCCGTAGTAAATACCGTTCGGAGTGAAGCTTGCACGCTAGTTCAAGGCTTAGCTCGTTGAGGCGACGCGGCATTTGATGCGCGTTTCAAGGTCGACCTTACAGCGCCGTCGCTTTTGAGCCTCTAACACGCGGTTAGGCGGCGCCCTTAAAGGGGGAGTGTTAGACAAGATTATTGTACTTTCAGTTTTTCAGCTATAACATTTATTAACATTGTTTTATCAAAATTATCACTTCGACAAAGCATGTAATATATTCTTGGTAAAATGTTTGATAATTATAATGGAATATTTAATTAATTTGCCATGCAGAGTCATTGCAAGAGACTTCCTTAAAGTTAACCTAAATTCTCTTGCAATGATTCTGCATTGCAAATTAATTAAAGATTCGATTACAATTAATTTCAAGACGTTAACCAAGAATATATCCTATGCTTCGTCGATCAGAAAATGGTTATAACGCAAATTGAAAAAAAAAAAAAAAAAAGACTTAGCAACTGAAAAAACAATAAAATTGTCAAACGCTCCCAAATAAAGCCACCCCTAGGCTGGCATGAACGGTCGCGTCATATATACAGATCTGGTTTAGTGACGTCAGCCTGCGGTGGGAGTGGTATACAGAACCAAGGTCACCGCTGAGTGGGTTCACGACCAGCACATGGGATCGATCATATCTCGCTCCCTTCCCCCTCAACCCCCCCCCCCCCCAACCTATTGTTACAGTCCCGCTCTCGTTCGTGGGCCCTCGAAGCCTTCTCTATAAACCCCTCTCCACGACAGAGTGCAAGGTTTGGATTGCCCTGCAAACACAACCACACAACAAACATCACAGCACAACTGTACCACAGCACCACTCAAACACACGACACTAACGAAAACATTGCAACCAGTATTAAAAAAGCTCTGAAATTTCCACAAATCAAAAAGTTTTCGTTGTCCAGTTTATTGCATTGTTTACCAGACGAAATATTGCCACAATGATAGCATAGAAATGTATCAACAAGTGACGATAGTATACGTGATTATCGAACTCCCACAATCTACGCATAGTATATTTGGAACGCCTGTGAAATAATACCCCATTTATACCTATGTACACGCACTTTAGAAGCCAGCTTAATTTTTATATTTTAAATACTTCGTAATATAATTCAGCTGTTTGATTTATAAATCCAGTACGTACAAATAATTACTTAAAATTTTATATCTAGAATATAATGTATTTAATAACGGATAATTGTTTGTTGTGTGAGCTTTAAAAAGCGCTTATACTGATAGAAAATTTTTGTTTTACACTGCCTATTTGTGTAAGTACAAATTTAAAACATATTATCGTTTCAAAATTTTTAACATCACGCTGTATGTTAATTAAAACAATTGCACTAAAAAATTGATTCACTTTAAATCATAAAGCTTTCAGTTGAGTTACTTGCTGGCATATCCTCTGGTGATTGATTGATACGACTGTGAAAAACGCGAACAACCCATAAGGAATTTTGGTAGAATATGAAATTCAAATTCATTTCCAGGGGAAAGTAAATGGGCCGTCATAAATAATCCTCATTTACTTGCCTAAAACTGCCAGGGATATGACCAACGGCACACCAATCTTTATTTAAATGTTATAATATAACCATAGCGGTTACTAAGGTAAAGTTATGCAGCAGAAACAATTCAGGAGATAATATTTATGTATGAGAAAATCCAATGCACTTAAATCGCTACAAAACGTTTTCCTGAAATCGTCGTTGCGTGCTTAGTCGCGGTAGAATGTAATAACGGTTGATTTAAGCTGCAGATAAAATTGATGTCGGTGTGTTTTATGATTTGTCGCTCATTACTGCAGCTGTTCCGTGGTTCAAACTGTGGTCTTAGTTCTCACGTCAACTTGAATACCCGGTAATAAAGATACTTGTGTTGTCACATCTTTATTACACGTCGTTAAACAACGCAGATTAAGACCCGGGACAAAGAATTTTCTCCTAAAACGTATTACAATATACCATTCCAGTATTTTTTGTTCGGTTGAATGCTCACTCCACATAAAAATTATTTTCATATGTAAGTCCTACATTTGGTTTCTGACAACTAACGATAAGATGTACTGTGCACATTATTTCTACGGAATAAATACTAACTATTTATTTTTAGGCAATAGTTCAAATAAACGAACATGACAAAAGGAGGTGGTAAAGGCGGATGTGGAAAATTATTCTACTAGAGGAACTTCAAATAAGATTTTCAGTGATGGTCATTTTATTTATTCATACTTTGAACTGTGTTCAAGAAAGTAACAATATTCTGTCACCTATCAAAACTAATAACAATTTTAAACACGTAGAAATTGCTACTAAACACTCTGAACCTTACTAGAAAAGCAATTATTACCATCTTCAAAGTATTACAATTTTTGAGGTAAGAATTTGAACCGTAGCAAATGGTGAAGGCCTATACGATAATTTTCTTATTTTACCCTGATGAATAACCACCAAAGGTTCGCCCCATATGTAAAAAAAAAAAAAAAAGGAAATGCCACCGGAATAATCTAAGACAGCAAAATAGCATAGGCGACACATATATGCAACACATATCTTAGAATATTGGTGGGCTTTTTACGATTAATGTGAAGATAAGTCAAGTATGGTTTAGCGATTGTTTATGTACATTTGCTTGTTCTAGCCTGTTATTAGTATAAAATATTTGCCATGTTACTAACAAACTTAAAGCAAACATTTCATCCATTTTTAAAATGTAATATTTCAAGTCACAAGAAAATGAATTTATAACACATAAGGTTAATACGAGTGTAAAAAAAAGTATCATTTTCTTGAAATTAGCATATCCTGAGGTTTGTATTTTATATAGACTTGTTTATGTAATACTCCTTTTGAAAATGTAATTTTAATTCCGTTTTCAGAGGTAAGAGATCGTTATCAAATTTTTGTTATGATGTTTCGTATAATGATACACTTTTGCGCAGTGTTAGTAAATGAATTCAAGGACTATGTTTTATTTCGTACAATATCAGAAATCGTGTACTCGGTTGACTCCGAGTAAGAAAGATAAGTAGACATTTTCTTCTTGTTCCAAATGCTTCATACGCTAGAGAACTGATTTCTGCAAACGTAATTTTTATTATTTTTGTTTTTATTTTTCAGATCCACGTACGTAGGATGTTATCGTAACGATTACTTCAGTGCTACGATAATCTGAGGAATATTTACAACTGATAGTAAAGTTCTAACTATATTTTAGCGTCACGTAAAATTATGACTTTACGTGTTTGATGTTCGTGAGATATCAGAATTGCATTTTCCTTAATAAATATTTTCACCACTTTAAAATCTTTCCCAACGCATAGCAGCGTATTTTTTAAATCATTCTGTTCCAAAACAAGTGACGTACTAGTATAAAGATTGGGTACATACATTCTGGTTGGTAAATTTGTTTCTGAAAAACGCTGTGGCAACTGAAGTAAAGTGTGCGTATTAAATGACTCTTAAATGTGAATCAGGACATAATGTAATAGCATTATAATTATTCTTAAAAAATTTTTTTCGTAACACTAAAAAAGTCTATATTTAATGCGTAATGCTTAAAATATTAAACAATTATCTTCTCACATAGCATACGTTGTAACTGGCCACGTATATCCCGTAAATACATCCACATGAAATCCATACAATACATGTACTTATGTAAACTGCAAGACACAGACATCCGATTGAAGTCACGTGTATAAACACGACACCTAATTACATGTAACAGCTCTTGTAACATTTTGCCACGCTACATAGATTATTTGTGTGTCTTTGTGTGTGTTTGTGTGCCGACATAGCGCTGTTAAAATCAATAGTTATAATGAGAATGTCGTTATATTCGAGCTTCGTAATACATCAGACTGCAGTGTTTTAATGAAGATTATGAGTTTTAAATAACTAAACGTTCTATTTAGACCACCGCTTTAGTTAATACTTTGTGGGTGAATAGTTAATTACATAGTCTAATGTAACAGTTACATGATCCAAATACAATTAACGATTTGTTACTTATTTATTTATTTAAGTTTATACAAACATTTGGTATAGCAAGTTTACTTTGATTGTTATAATAAGTTTGATCATTAGCGAATTGATTGTATACTCTACAAAATATATACAAAATAAAATATATATATATATGTGTGTGTGTGTAAACTTTACTATAATGCACTTTGTCATGCCATTTCATGCAGGAATTCGTTCCTTTGTATTATACCCTACAAACGTACGTTACTATTCTATTGGATACCTATAAATTTTGTAAGGCCTTACCAGTAATGACATAAAACATATGTTGTGAAATTTGAGCTCAGGCAACACAGTTATTACAAATTAAATATTAGCTTGGTTCTGTCGTCAGTCATCCTGTACAAGTCAACAATAATTCTCAACAGAATTTATTAACTTTCAATTGAATTTCAAAAAAATTTGAAATTCATCAAAGATGCTGTCAGCTCTAGTGCCGTGTCCAGAACAGTGGGAAAAAGGGACGAAGAAGAAATAAAGAAACAGAAGTGTTTTTTTTATCCTGCGATCAATTTAGTGTTCGAAATGCACACTCAAATTTAATAAAAAGTTTCCTTTGAGCAGAAAATAACTGAAGTAATAACGCCTTAGCCCTTGGAACGTTCATTACACTCCATGTATGTGTACGAACTATTACGAGATGCGATGTCTACAAGGTGTGCAGTATCCTGAACAAATTTAAAACTATGAATATGTATGTATGTATACACATCGTAAAACATCTTTAAATATATTACCAAAGCCGGAAATATTATTTTTAGCATAACTTAAAATTTAAGGAAGAATTTATGTTTATTGAAGCGTTACAGTTGAACTCACAACTTATGTGTTTACACAGTTATTTATACATATGCTTAATATGGTTTTCGTTGCTTGGCTATAGCTGGTAGTTATATAAACACTTACACTGTTGTAAGTGTTGCCTAACTGCGTTTTACGAATTAAAATAATAGTGCGGATAGTGCAAGATCAGTTAAAAGTTAGGTATGCCACCATTAACACATTTGCAATTTATCTTTAAAAAAATGTTAAACTACAAAGAATGGTGAGTGATATAGATACTCAGAACCATTTTTTCACTATTTTTAATGTTAGCAGAAAACACATTTTAAGAAAAGTACCGCCACGCGGTTGTAATACGTAATAAAATAACGACGGCTTTCGTAGTATTTCGCCTTATGTAGGTTGTGAACGGCTATCATTAATGTGCAATATTTTCCCGCTACAAGCTTTTATGAAGGCTTATCATTTTTTTGATACAACTACTATGCTACAAATTGAGCCAGTGATTTTTGGTGAAAAGAATTCTGCAATAAGTTGTTTCAATTCCTTACATGCACATCTGCAACACTGCCTCGTAGTTGTTGGTAGAATATAATTGGAAAGAGGCGTGGCTCGTTTGACTGCACCAACCAGAACAATGTTACCGCGACACTACACATGCAGGTAGGACCCCGAGACACCGAAAGTTAAAAACTGCCAATCACTGACCATGAAGCAGAGAAACATGTGCTCACATAAGGCATTTAACAAATTGTTGCAGAATTATTTTCACCAAAAATAACTGGCTCTAGCTATAAATTATTGTTAATCTACTATGCCTTTCTACTTGCTAGATAATCAATTACTTCCATAGTATCTCAAATGTATTAGATACAAGATACTTTTTTTTTGTTTCCAACCAATGTCAGAAAGACGTAGTATACTAACAGTCAGAGCCTAAAGTGTTAAAGTATTTATACGCCTTCAGGAATACTCGTAGAGGGAAAATACTGTATATTAAAGATGGCAGTGCACCATTCCCTTTATAAAGTTAAAATTTACTTAAAATAGGAGTAGCACACCTATCGCAGTGTGTGCAGCTAAAACAACAAAGTAAATTTTTCATCGTGCTATAAGTTACCAAACTAACACACACAAACATACTGACGTAGTTGTAGGGAGTTTTGAAATCCTGGTGGTTATGATTCGACATATCTCGTGACACAAATATTACTCCGCTAAGGAGGCGGTACACTCAGAACTTGTGTTGTTTTAATAATATTTAAATTTGTGGGAGATACGTTTTTTTGTGAATACGTGCACTGTGGCTACTTTCTTACTGTATTTGACTGAACCAATAATAATGCCGATATTGTAATATTTGAAGCCTTTTATTGGTCTGCAGACAGCTACGTTTTGTCAAACATGCATCACTCAATCATACGTGTTGCAAGAACTTGCAGTGTTTTCAAGGGTATGTTGACACAAAACATTTTCACGATGCATTATCATTAGAGACCCGGAAATTTAACAAATTCATTTGAGACCAAGCTAGATTTCAAAATTTTATAGAAGTAAGTTACTCTCGCGATTGGCCCATCATTTGTTAGTTTAAACCTCGAGTATGACGTACCAATAACAAGTTTACGTAATAACACCTGACTGACTCACATTTTACCTTGTTAGAGGTTAAATTAACAACTCACTGTAGCAGCAGATAGTATACAAGTATCTGAGGACATAGTGTATACAGGACTGTGCAGTCTAGTCTGCTGGTCGTTGAACCCGTTAAACATCTGGATCGATATTTATCCTGTCTTATTACAATGGGTCTCTATCTTATCTACAAATGGCACGTCAAAGTCCAAATTTGCACAAAACTTTTTTTATGCGAGAAAGGATAACCAGCAGTCTTACTGTAATTAAATAATTCATATCGAATAACAGTGACCTGGGCCAAGTTAGGACCTGTGTAAAAACCACATTGAATTAAATTTTATACTTAAAAATATAAGAAAATTTTCAGTTTTAAAATTTAAATTCATTATTTTTTAAAATACGAATTAATATTCGATTTGTTTTCATATGAAGCCTGAGGCACTGTTCTTCAGTGTGAAGCATTTAATTTCGGTAAGTTCATTGGATTTAATTTCTTGCATAAAACCGCTTTATACAAATTTGGACTTTACTTGCCGTAATTTAAAAACTTTAAAAACTAAAACAATTGTATTACAGCTAAATAAATCACAATGCTTGTCCACATAAAAAACTGTACCTCGCTCAAATATAACAAATATTAAAACTATTAAAATTCTGGGTGAACCGCTCCCATAATAGCCAGAAATATGTTTGTAAAATGTAACTACCTGTCTTCTTCAATTAATTAAACACTAATGCGTACTATCACTTAAAGTATTCCTGAGTGTACTTCAGTATGCTGTGCAAGTGATCATATACTTGGCTCTTAATTAAACAATTTGTTATGTATGTTGCCGTCGTCGGCCCGATCAGGCTTAAAAAACTGTATTAACATTGCAGTCTTTATTTGGTAACTACCGTGAGGGTAATTACAACCTCATTTTGATAAAGGGATGCGGTGACCGAATGATCAGACCACTCGCCTCCCTCAAAAGTGATCCCGTTTCGATTCCCGGCGAGGTCGGTTCTCGAATTTTTGCATGTGGAACGATGCCTCTCCCACTTTCCTCGCTCTCTTATTCCGGCGCTGCTCCATTCTCATCTCATGTCACACCTCACCAGCGCTAAAGACCTAGACGTTGAGCGCTGACCAAAATCTCTCACTCACTCCTTTTGATAAAAAAAATTAATAAACGAAATGAAGAAAACAAGTCATAAATGCAACTCCTATCTTATGCAAGCTAGGGTTAGCCGCTGTCACACTGGATACAGAACTACTTCACTTAAACATGTTCAGTTATATGGAGCGGTTACACGAGCTACGAACTAGTTCAGATCGCAGTTTCTTCATGTTCAAAGTGAACTACTTTCATATGTAGTTTCTAACCACATGTCTTCGACGCTTCTCTCCTGTTGGGTGCTTAGAGTAACGATCTGTGGATAACAAACATAACTGCTTTTTGGTCCGACGTTTTGCACTCGTCAAATTATATTAACTGTTAGGTGTAGAAATAATTATATCCACATTACACACAGCAGCAGCACTGCAGTTAAATGCAATATAATAATTAAAAAGTCATGAATGTTGAGTGTAGACGTGATAAATAAACATAAGTACACGTTAGGTTCCAAGTTTGTTGAGGTTATAAAGTTCACTGAGTTTGTTCTGTTTAGTCGTGTAACATTGCAAACATGTTAATAACTTACATGGTTGCCGAGTGTATTTAACTGAACAGGTTTAAGAATAGTGCGACCTTGAGCTCAAAGTGTCTATGTTGTGTTTCAGCAACAGCGTAACTCTCCTCTGGTGCTGGGGTTTCTGCTCCTGGTGATACCATTCCTGCCGGCGGCCAACTTAGCCGTCACAGTGGGCTTCGTCGTTGCGGAGCGAGTTCTCTATATACCCAGGTAAGTCAGCCTAGACTCCAACTTACTATAGGTGGTTCACGGTATTGTGAGATCTCTTCAAGAACGTCTTGTCTAGAACAACCACTAACAAATATTACTTACTTTGAACTAAAACGTTAACATTTGAAGGCTGTAAAATATACATTCTTTGATTGTTATTTATGTTTATAGTAAAAGTAGCAGAAAAATACAAATTATCTGGAAGAAGAAAGTGCTCACTTTATCATGAATGACTGATTTGACACATTATTGGGACTGTTTTGAACATATCGTGTTCGATATCGGGTACGCAGAAGATGAATATAATCACTCATCAAAGAACATCATATATTTTTTTAAGTGTGTAATCTGGTTATATTATCGGGAAGTAAAAATTCTGGTTACTCATGATTAGAGCTAAAAGTTATTTGCGAAAATAATTTTGCAAATCTGTAGCTCTGCATATTTGTCAGTGACTGGATGTATTCAACTCTCAGCGTCTTAGACCTCTACTAGTACGTATTGCCTTGCTGTGACTTTATTCCCTTTGGTAGATTCAAATGAGCCACACCTCTGTTCAGAGAAACGCTGCCAATAACGATGAACCAGAAGTACAGATGTGCGCGTATGGCATGGTAGGATTACAGTTATGTAATATTTGCTAAGAGTATTATTAGCCAAATACTGTTTATAAGGACAAATATTTTCGTGCCAACTGTCTTACGATTTTATTAAAAGTTTTCGAATTTAAGTTGTGTTAAACGCCAATTTAAGTTACATTCGGATTTTCAGTTGATGTGAACTCAATGGGCCATTAAAAACTAAATACAATTTTAACGTGTCTTGCAATGGTAACAAGTTACTGACAACGTAGTGAGTCAGCAATTTCGCAAGGAATTCAGTTAGTGAATTGCAAACAATAAAGTAAACAATTAAATCGTCACAAACTACATGCTATTTCCAAGCATTATATATTCAAATATGACAAATTGTTTATACAGTCATTCAAAAGGAACTGTAGCAGATTTCAAGGGTAAAATTAACGGTTTGGTGTTTTCGGCTTGCCGAATTTATCAAATCATCTAGTGCAATTCGATTCTCGTTTTAAAAGTTGCAGTAAACATAGATCGCCAGAGTGAAATTGATTTCATTACGGACCGACTGTATGTTCCTTGTCGCTACAACTCACTCACAAGCCGTCACTTCCGTCGCTTTTTTTCGTCACGTTCTGTTTTTCCGAGCCGCTGTGCAGGAAGCTATTTTCCCACGGAGAATATTCCCCCTCATCACCCCCTTCCTATCCCTTTCGACAACTTCAATCCTGGATTCTAGGTTTATGCGTCCTGTCGTTTATTTTTGCCCACAGTTTTTTTTCTTCTTCCATTCGCTCCCGTTCATGTGAGATCCTCTTACCGATATTGAAACTGCCTGTTTGACCGACCAGGATCCGTGGAACAATTTGAAATACGCCCGGCATGGTTCGCTCGCTGCGATGGAGAATCCTGTCATTGTCCTGGCTTTCCACCAATCTCATCGGAAAACAATGGAATATTACTGGCTGCGATCAAGCAAATAATCCCTATTACATACATACGTTAAGTTAGCACTTTGTTGCAATCGATTACGTTTTATATTTAATTAAATTTCTAGCGACAAAATGTGTATGAAATATAAGTTTTATAGGCAAAACAAAAATTAAAATCAAGACTAATCATTTTATAAAATTTCCTTTAGATAATGTTCAATCTATATTTGACTATGAGAGCGCTATTTATTTGCGAAACATTTTCTATGCATAATAGTTTTGCTTGAAAAAAAATGATTTAGAGTCACGTGGTCTTGTATCTGCACCACCGCAATATTTTCATTTTAGTGCTGAGCTTGAAAGAAACCAAATACGTCAGAACAAAATCTGAAGCCTGTAACAAAAATTTAAGCTATGTCTGGACTTAATAATTTGAAAAATCAATGAAGAAAACATTTTAAATGTAAGGTTTGGATAAAATTCGACTCTTTGACTAAGGCAGAAATAAATGTATAATCTGACATAACATAGGGCCTACATATTGGTATGAATTTATGTACGTATAAGGCGAAATGCATTGACAATTTATACAGAGCTAGGCTAAGTCAATGAACTACTTGAAAAGAGTCGGAGTTTCAGTCTGGTGTGGGATACAGTTCAAACCTCCATGGATACCGCAACGGAACATAACCTTCATTTAGGTGTTTGGCTTCGCATGTCCCGGATGAGATGTATGCCAAGAAAATTGATAATTTGTTTTGAATTTCACGCTTTTCCTGGTAAACACTGATCTTATGCATTTGCTCATCTTAGCCACGAAACTGAAACTAGTATTTTTTACACTTGCGTGCAAGTCTATTAACGCACAAAATGTTTGGTTTCTGCCATCAACAACTAACAAATTAGCATGTTTGTGAATAAGCTTTGTTTCCCAAAATACTCTTCCCCCGTGTTGTGACGTCAGAGGGCGTGTATATCAAGTCGCCCATTTTTTTTTAAGAATCCTGGAACATAATACGTCATTTGGAACACCTGGTTATCGCGAAAATAATTTTGCGGTAACTTATTTCAACACCGTATGTATGTGCAAATTTACAGTTGTGCTTCGTAATTATTTGCAGTGTATTTTTGTGCAGGAATGTCTCTCATTTGTCTAAGCCAATCAGAACACGGTAACCGCAACACCACACGCCTGTGATTTGTAAGTAGAAGCCTAAAACGTATCAGAGTTAAATTATACGATCACGTAACATAAAACAGAGCTATATGTGTGGATGCGAGACATTGAAATACGTTGGTACAAAATATTTCTCGTGAATATCATGGGGTCCCTATGTAACATAATACTCGTACGTGGGTACTCTCTCGATGCAATGCTGATTCAACCCTGGATAACATTATACTACATACAGATCGTAAGTTTCGTGGGTTAAAACAAAATCGGTGTTTTTTTTTTTTTTTTTTTTTTTTTTTTTTTTTTTTTTTTTTTTTTTTTTTTTTTTTTTTTTTTTTTTTTTTTTTTTTTTTTTTTTTTTTTTTTTTTTTTTTTTTTTTTTTTTTTTTTTTTTTTTTTTACGTTTGAAATGTGGCGCAATGTCAAAACGCAGGAATCGCATTCGGGAGGATCCGGTCAAAGTTCTCGTACATACGTTAGTAGATATTTCCGCGATTTGACGTTGTTGCTTACTACAGACAGGTTGTGGCCAAGCCAACAACATCCCTCCCCCTTCGTACATTTTATAAACTACACAGATACTCTGTATATGTTTGTACATGGTCAAAGAATCGTATATCAGTTGGAAGATACGAAAATTTTTGATTGCCTGGCTGGTTTAGTTCTTCCAACAACATAATTTTTCCTAGAACAACAAAGCCGATACTTATTGCGGTGTATACATTGTTCATTCAACAAATATTTTGTTCGATAAAATACATACTTGTTTCGCCGTATACAAACGTATGTACTGTTAACTATATCGAACATATTTATCTGTGAATGTGAAGCAATAGTTGTTGCATGTCTTTAAAATCTTTAGAAAACCCCGTTGGTGGAAAAATTGTTACGTGTGATCCTTGAATGAAAACTGCAATGAGTTAGTTAATTATCATGAACTGGACTGTTTTTGTGGGAATAGCCCATTGCGAGCGAATTTTTCCATGTTAGAGATAATCCCCACAAATAAGCCAAAAATGTCAAGACAGAACACATCTCAATTCCTGAAACGTTGCATCTGTTGCCGTTGAAGGGAACTGTAAAAATGTATTTGTAATTTTATCAAACCAATATACGGGAGTGTTGAATAAAAGTATAGATGGTTACATTGTTTCTCATACGTCAATAATAGTGTTCCTGCACGTTTTATGGAACTAACAAATTTATACTAATGTTACCATACATGTATAACAACACTACTCAACAGTTGCTCTATTAAGAACAAGTGCGTGGTATAAAATTAAGTGCTAAAAGCATCAGCTCATAATTGCAGGTTTATCAAAGTCAATTTGCGAAAATAGAAAAACAGCAATCCTAGACAATAGTTTAGGCCAACTTTCTGAGTAAAAGTTTTTCTTGACCTACGTATATCTAAAGAACAATCACTGACCCCAAAACCTCGTACATTTAATTGCGGCGCAAGAGATCACGCTTACCAAATGCATAGTTCTGGATAAATGTTTGCTCATAAAGTTGGCTAACATAATTATCAAAGATTGTAGTTTTGTAGTTTTTCTATGTTGATTTTCAGATAGTGTAGGTCTCAATTAAGGTTAGTTCTACTACAGGTTAGAAAGATAAATGTTATAAGTTTGACACAGGGAAAATTTCTGCCACTTGAGCGCTGGTATCGGTAGTGCACCAAACTGACCAATCACAGAACTTTCCTGAAATATAAGTTACATTAAGTTGATAATTTAAAACACCAAATCGGTTTCTTTTCACTTTAAGATTAAATAAAATTACTAATATAATTTCAAGTTTATTTATTTTTAATTTTACTACGGTTTCGTATTTTTCTGGTCTCTTAGCGATTGAAGCGAAACTAGTGGCAGAAATTTTCCCTGTGCCAAGCTCTCCCATAAGAAAATGTACTTTCTTTCTAAACTGTAGTAGAATTAACCTTAGTCTCAATTAAATAATTCAGCGCTCATTTATCTACCACACCCACTTAAATATATCAGGAGTCCCATACTGTGTGTAAAAATTACCACTACTAGGGAAAGGAATATTTCCCGAGTTCAGTAACTTACATGTTAGAATCAATTACCTTATATATACTCAATCCCCAACCAGTTGTGTGTTATCTGCTACTCACTGAAACACCAGAAAATGAACCGACAGACGGGGCTTGAATTTGAATCGGATATTAGATTCTGTCATGCGGGTCACTGAAATCGGAAATATTTCCTAACCCTTCCATTATTATCTAGGAAGATTTTGTTTACAGTGCCCAGCAGTTGACTTTTCTCTTTCCTTTTTCCTTCTTTTTTATTTGTTGTGTTTTTCTGCAACACGTCAACATTCGGTCGCGTTGGTGTACACCCACGAAAACAATCCAGTTTATTAAATCCCGTTGTAATAGATCCACGATTCAGCCGTGAAAATATTTTTGCTCTATTTTGTTACAATGCCTTACGTGCACATCTGCAGCTGTGCTTCATGGTTACTGGCAGCGTGTCATTGTCCAGACCCGTCTCCCACTGGACTGGCCCAACCAAAGTAAGACAATTGTGGAACCATACGTCTGATATTTACCATCGGAAACCCAAGACAAGGGAGACTTAAACTAACCAATCAAAGGCCATGAAGCAGAGCTGCAGATGTGCACATAATACATTGAAACCAACTGTTGAAGAAATCTTTTCGCTATAAAATATAAACACATGGAGGTAACGTCGGATATAGAATCAACCTACTATACTGCATAGTACTAAACTAAGGTTTTTATGACTTCTAACGTCAGTAACATAAATATGTCAACATTTTAGTTGTGATCTTATATTTCATATACTAGTCATTTATTGTTAAAACTACACATGCCTGCTCTCTATTGGTAACCAAGAGAACTATGTATACAGCGCCTTCCCAATTCTGTGCAGCTATATATCACCAGCGCTGCGAACTTTCCGTCAAAAAAATTTTGCACCATCCTATGTGCACATCTGCAGTTCTGCTTCATGGTCAATGATTGGACGTATTTAACTATCAGTTCCTCAGGCTTTTAACTGCAAATTAGCGACGTATTGTGCCGCAGGAACTTTATTCTCGTTAGTACAGTCAAATGAGTTGACACCTCACTGTCGATAACCACGAAGCAAGGCTACAGATGTGCGCGTAAGGCGCTGAACCGAACTGGGTGAAAATTATTTTCGCCGAAAACGTTCGTGGCCCTATGTGTCAGATTGTATGTTCGGTTTATGCTATAGTTAGAGATGCTGGTTTATCGTGAGATAACTTGACTGTTTGCTGGATTTCTTCATACGTTGAGCTTATCGGAAGATTACTGGATTTAGATTGTAATTGTAACTATTACCCTATTTGACTGAGCCGATAAGAATTCCGATATTGTAGTATTTGAAGCCTGTTATTGGTCTATTACCGAATCATATGTGTTGCAAGAAACTACCATACAAACCAGTGGGGAAGCGTGAAGTGTTCTAGGGCAAGCGGTAATTAGCAAAGACTATACAGAACTCTCGATTGTCTGTGGAACCATTTGACTAGTAGGAGCAGGTTCACTGCACAACCAGTAGCGAGGAACTAATTCTACAGTAATACACCGATGTCTCAAAAACACATTTGCGACATGCTCAAAGTGTATAGTCAGATCACACAGCGCTTGCCTTGGACACGTCCACGCTTCGCTACTGATACATACCATATCTACCTGCTGTGATGGTGGTGTTGTATTGTTGGCAGCCTGGGCTTCGTGCTGCTGGTGGTGTATGGAGCCCAGCTACTGTGGGTGGCACTGGTCAGACAGAGATGCGTCATGCTGTGTGCCGGCCTGCTGCTGTTATTGGTCCTGTGTACCAGGACCGTGGTTCGCAACAGAGACTGGGGCTCCAGGGAGTCTCTCATCAGGTCAGTGTCCAGCTGCCACGTCCGCTACGATCCACTGTGATGTGATTCACCCTTCATACATTACCACAGCACTCTGTTCAACTTGTCATGTTCGTTACAATACACTGTGATGTGATTCGCCGTCCATCCATTACCACAATTCTCAGTTCAACTTGTCATGTTCGTTAGAATCCACTGTGGTGAGATTCACCCTCCATACATTAACACAACGTTCCCTCCAACTTGACATGTTCATTACAGCCCGCTGTGACTTTATTCACACTCCATCCATTACCACAACACTCAGTTCAACTTGTCATGCTCGTTACAATTCACTGTGATGTGATTCACCCTCCATACATTACCACAACACTCAGTTCAACTTGTCATGCTCGTGGCAATTCACTGTGATGTGATTCACTCTCCATACATTACCACAACACTCAGTTCAACTTGTCATGCTCGTTACAATTCACTGTGATATGATTCACCCTCCATACATTACCACAACACTCAGTTCAACTTGTCATGCTCGTGGCAATTCACTGTGATGTGATTCACTCTCCATACATTACCACAACACTCAGTTCAACTTGTCATGCTCGTGGCAATCCACTATGATGTGATTCACACTCCATACATTACCACAACACTCTGTTCAACTTTTCATGCTCGTGGCAATTCACTATGATTAGAGATGATGGTTTATCGCGGGAAAAGTTGACTGTTTGATGGACTTCAATACACGTCCAGCTTACCAGATGATTACTGGCTTTAGCGTGTACGTGGAGCTGTTGCCCTATTTGACTGAGCCAATAAGAATCCCGATATTGTAATATTGGATGCCTGGTATTGGTCTGCAGACAGCTTCGTTGTGTCAGTGTTTTCAAGGCTATCTTGGCACAAAACATTTTTGCGATATACCATCATCTCTAACTATGATGTGATTCATCTTCCTTCCATTACCACAACTCTCACTTCAACTTCTATAGGCAGCTGTACAATGTGCGTTATAATGCCAGCGAATTTTGGTGGCAAAGATCTTGCATCAACTTGTTTGATTACGTTACGTGCACATCTTCAGCTCTACTAGATGGTTATTGGCCGTGTGTGCTTGAACAGAGGTAAAGTTCATTCCACTACAGGTTAGAAAGATCAATGTTGACAGTTTGTCACTGGGAATATTTCTGCCGATTGAGCGCTGGCATCAGTAACGGGTACAAACGGACCAATCACAAAGCTTGCCTGAATTTTAAGTTGCATAAAGGTGATAATTTAAAACTCGAAATTGGTTTATTTCCACATTAAAATTAAGTTTAATGACTTCTGTCACTTCGAAGCCTATTGAAATTAAATTTAATACAGTTTCGTATTTTTCTTGTCCCTTGGCGATAGCAGTGAAACTAGCGGCCGAAATTTTCCCTGTGCCAAGCTCTCCCGTAAGATAACACATTTTATTTCTAACCTGTAGTAGTATTAACCTTAGCAGAGGTGTAGTTCAATTAAATATATAAATCAGTATGAAAATTACTGCGGCAAAATACGTCGCTGATGTGCATGTAGAACCCTAAGACATTGACAGTTAAAAACATCAAATTACTGACCATGATTCAGAGCATCTGATGGAACTGAAACAAGATGATGCGACATTGTTTTTGGCCAAACATAAGTGGATCTAAGTATAATCTTGCTCTCAATAGGTCGCTAATAGTTCTTAATAAATTCAAACTTCGGGTAAAATAAAAGTTCTCTTCTATTTTCTTTCAGTACTAAAATTATATAATTTCTACAAGGCAAATAACCACGGCAAAATTTACATTGGATCATGGTGGGATCTGATTATGTTTTCTACTGAACGGCGAAAAACCTGTTAGTACTGAAATCCATAGTTTATAGGTTTTAAACAGGTTGTTTCCGAAATACTTTTAGAATATATATGGTGAGTTTCTTTAAACAAATCAAGGAGATGTGTCCACATAAACATAAGTCTGAAAATTATTAGCTTTTGAGTCATTCGTGAAAGATAAGTTCAATATGAGGCAATTTAAAATTTCGGTTAGACACTGCCAGTGAATTAGCATTGGTGAAACAGTAATAGATTCAGAAACTCATAGTAAATGTTCAAATGACATCCTCATGCCTTCTCACAAACATACACTTGTCGTATCATGTACTGTGCCAACCCTGTGAAATACTCCCACTTCGGCCTTAGAGGATACAAATGAGGGTATCAGTATTATTGTATCCATAACGTAATTAAATTATGTAACAACATTAATTCTATAACCGGTCATCTTGCAACATACCTTCGATTAATGATACAAAAACTATGAATTATTGAACCAAAATTTTATTAAGACTATTCTCACCTTCAATGATTGGAAAAGTATTTCAAAAACACTCTGTATAATGACGTTTTCTTTATATTCCTGTCTTAGTAGATAAAAATATTTCTCTGAATGTGATATGTTTATGTTTTTATTTCTTACAGGGCTGGACTCAAGGCCCTACCGCACAACGCCAAGATGCACTACAACTTCGCCAACTTCCAAAGAGAGTCTGACAACTTAGACCTGGCAGCGTCGCATTACCAGATTGCCCTGCAGTGAGTCCAGCCGCATGAAATATTTACTGCTAGCTTTCCTCCTGCAAACTTCCATGTAGGCTACTCTTAAAACACACAAACTTTTACGTTACGCAGTACTACTTTTGAAATAGAAAAATATGCATGATGTTTCTGAAGTGGCGTTCATAAATGTAGGAATGAATCATACCTTTTCACGACATGATAATAGAAATGCATATAAACATGTAGTCTATCTGTAAGTAGACCCACGTAGACACAATGTTAGAGACACACATTTTTTGTGAGTAGAATTTTCACCAATGTGTTTGTGAGTCTTATGTCCATATATGCAGTTATGCTAAGTGGTTGTAGTCGATACAGCGCTCTTTTAACTTTGATCATCATAATACGGTTATTTCACCTCCATACGCCACTGATTTGCGGGTAGAGCCCAAAGATGCTGATTGTTGAAGATATCCAATCACTGGGCATGACGCAGAGCTACAGATGTGTGCGTAAAACATTGTAACAGGTTGGTGCAATAATTCATTCCACCAATAATCAGTGCGGCTGTACTCTATGTTCACGACACTACGTTTGTGTTATCGATAGAGGTGATGGTGTATCGCGTACATGGTTTGTGTCGACATATGCTTGCAAAAGCTTTAATTTTATCAACATGTTTGATTGGGTGATATACATCTGACACAACGTAGCTGTCTGAAGACCAATAATTGGCATTACATATTTCAATAGTGGGATTATTGTCGGCTAAGTCAAATAGGGTAACAACTTTAAGAACAAGCGAAAGCCACTAATGTTTACTTAACCTTAACTTACGTTGAAACCCAGCAAACAGTCACGTTTTCCCTCTATATATCATCATCTCTAACCAGCATCAGTAGGGACATGAAATTTCGCGAAGAGATTTTTGCAACACTTTGTTTCAGTGCCTTACGTGCGCGCCTGCATCTCTGCTTTGTGATCAGTGATTGGATGCCGTAACACACATCGTGCGGAGGTTAAACCCGCAAATCACAGACGTGATGTGTGGCAGTTATCCGTGTACTGATTGGCACAGTCAAATGAGACTCCACACAAAAACACTCTGTCAATAACCTTGAAGTTGAACTGCAGGTGTGAACTTAAGGCACTAAAACAAAGTGGGGAAAAATATTTTCACAAAAAATACCCGTCCCTAGTCATTTGAGGTGATGGTACATCACTAAAAAGATTTCTGCCAACATAGCCTTGAAAACACTGACACAACACAGCTGACTGCAGACCAATAATATGCATCACA
This sequence comes from Medauroidea extradentata, assembly GCA_003012365.1. Lineage (NCBI taxonomy): Eukaryota > Metazoa > Arthropoda > Insecta > Phasmatodea > Phasmatidae > Medauroidea > Medauroidea extradentata. The sequence continues at coordinate 737 of PNEQ01012130.1, read as the reverse complement.
TATTACAATAGCGGGGTTTTTATTGGCCTAGTCAAATAGGGCAACATCTCTAAGCACAAGCGTAAGCCAGGCGTATTTTCATAAGCTGAACGAACGTTGAAACACAGCAAACAGTCATATTTTCCCGCGATAAACCATTAATAAATTTTGGAAGTTTTCGTGAAATAATTATTTGATCAGTTTGTTTCAATGCCTTACGTGCAAATCTACAGTTCTCCTTCATGGCTATTGACCACAGGCTAAATACTACACAGACATGAAATGACCTGGCGGATCATTTGATTGGCGCGAACTTCGCCGCTTATTGGTTGCCCGAGGCGGTTGATTCCATCTTCCTGTATGTTTGGCTTCCGCACGTCACGGCAGCATTGGTATTGCCCAGGCTGTCGAGTAGCAGGGCAGTTGCCTTACATTGATTGGCGGTAGATGTTTCCGCCATGTTACTGGCCAGGGAAGCCATTTAACTGGTGTGTGTGAATGAGTTCTCATTCCTACCTGCTGTTGCACTTCTGTATTTATAAATGTTCTGTGGTTTTTGGCAGCTTGCCTCTGTGCAGATGCGTCACTTATTTGACTGTACCAATAAAAACAAGGTTAACTGTGACATCGCACGCTTGTGATTTGTGGATAGAACCCAAGGGCGATGGTGGTTAAAATATCCAATCACTGACCACGAACCAGAACTGCAGATGTGAACGTAAGTCAACGAAACAAAGTAAAAAAAAAAAAAAAAAAAA
>PNEQ01012122.1:0-23911 GCA_003012365.1 Medauroidea extradentata | reverse complement strand
TCCCTGTTCGTGCCTCCAAGCGAGTGAACTCTGACCTGCCTGCCAGATAAATCTATCTAAGCACTGGCTAGCTCAGAGCTTATTTGAAATTGTAAAAGCCAGCACTTCTCTGTACGTGCTTCCAAGCAAGAGAACTACGACTAGCCTGCCACATAAATCCTATTCCAGACGAAGCAAGCTAATTAGCCACTTGAAATTTAAAAAAATCTAAACAAGGAAAAAAAATCAGAAAAATTTACTTAGAAAAGTTGCTTGAAATTAAATTAGCTTTCAAATGAGTCCAAACACGATATAAATCCAATAAAACTGACACGTAAAATTCTATACTTTTCTCTTGCTTTAAAGTTAAATTTAAACTTAAAAGGAAAATTTTAATGCACATTTCTCTACTCACATCCCCAATTAATATGTTGGATCCCGCCATATACATCCTTATACCTGGTTAATTTGGCCTACTTAATTTGTTATAAACAGAGAAAAAAAACATTTTACGACAAAAAAAAAAATTGAAATTACTGTGTGATAAGAGGCCAAGTAAGTGCTACGTGCCAGTGCACGTCACACAACCTCACCTGGCCAAGACTTCATTTCACGGGTTTAATCAGCCCGTGCAACTACTTCTTTTCCATGGCACTAGTGGGGATTTCCAGCATTACCACGACGTTTGAATACCTTCACAATTAAATACACGCCTTAGCACCCAACGGCCTAAGTGTTTAGTAGTCTACCGCCCCACCACATAGCTTCCAGTGTCATGATTACCCTTCCACTATGTGGCAGATACCCCTGCGGTGTATACTTCTTTGCTATAGCAATGTTGTGTTTTGGCTATTCAGAGTCTGTCATTCAGCATTTTATGCAAAAGGCATAGGGACCACCTGGGACATACCTGCTTTTGCAAGTTGCCGAAGCAATTTCCCAGCAGTGCCACAAGGAGGCAATAGGCTCCTTGTGGCACTATCTTTCTACAATTTTGTGAACAATAGAACAGTTGCGCTATCCATCCGCCTTGTACACAGCTTCTCCTTACATAAGCACTAAGTAATTCATACATTTGCTTTACTAATTAACTTAATATATCAGTTGGGTATATAAATCAGTGAAATTAAAAAAGACATGTTTTCTCCATCTTGTTTTGGTGAATATTTAAATACTTACTACATACTAAATACATACTATACATACTTACTGGATGCACACTAGTGGCTAAAAGTAAGTTTTGGTGGCATCGGAAGACTGTAGCTACAAATTTCACGTATATTTTAGTTCTGAAGACTTCTGTCTGTCAGTGTAAATTATAGTTTCAATTATACAACTATCATTCTGTTTTCTGCAAAAACTTACTTGCGAGAATGCACTCAGAAGAGGAGTTTTCATCTTTGTGGGACAACTGCTGGTCATTTCTACCGTTCAGAGGTAGGATTGATCTGAAGACGTCTGGCTATTGATATATAAATTTAAACTTCAATTATTACATTTCTTATTTTTCTGCAAAACGCCATAAAAATCAGAGCCCAAATAGAGGCACTTGCAGAAAAAAATGTAATTTTAAAATTTGATAATGTGGTAGAGGGCAAAATAGGCTCCTATTGAATTTATGAAGTTGGCAAGTTTATGAATGTGATGAATGAAACTGTGAATATTGGATTGGGAGTGTAGTTAAATATAAAATGTTAAAAAGTGTAAAACTAACGGGTGCAAGAAAGGGTTTCTACTATAAGCTATTGATTTTTAAAACATACTGATAAGTTGGAAAATGAAATATTATACCACTGTTCAGTATTAACTCATCATTAAGTATTTCATATAGGCAAACAATTTTCATAACTTTAGTTCACAATAACAAAATTCCATTTGGTGCAAGTTGTGTAAGAATGTCTGTGTTTGGTACATTCTGTCACACAAAATGTAAGTATCAACTAAACTCTAAATTCATATTATTGTCATAAAGTGAACTGCCTTTAAGGATACGCCTGTTTAATTAAGATGAAATAATTTGAACACTTACTGCATTACGAATTTGATTACATAAAGGTAGACATTTGGAAACAATACAATAAAAGTATATCTATAATGTGTCGTATGTCAATAGTCACTACTAGAAACTTAAAGGCTTATTTGACATATTACCGTATTTGCCGGCATATAGGACAACCCTGCATATAAGACGAGTCATGGTTTTGAAAGTACAACATATTAAGGGGAGAAAATATTAATAATTTTGAAATTCCCGAGAGAAAAACTTTATTTCCTTTGCCAGAAACATTAAAAACTTAGTTTGAATATTTTTAATGTATTTATTACAGTAATATAATCATAGGAGACATATAAACCAATAACATTGGCTACTACTGCCCAAGAGCCAAGGAAATGCACGGCACACGTGACTGGCGACATCATCAGTTGCCGGCAGCTGTGTGCGACTTGGCAACACCGGACTGAGGCACGCCGCACGCTACATGGCAATGCCGGGCTACAACAGCTGCTTGCAAGGTCGTTGCATTCCTGTGCGCTGTTGTCGCCTGCCAGCCTAGCACTAGACAGTACACACATGAATGTGTGGTACGGTACCTAGATCCTGGTTTTCTCCGCCCGGGGGTTGTGTGCTGCCGGGATAAATGATCTAGGGATGCGCTCCAGCTGCATCGATCACCACTTCGCTGCGAGGTAAACGTATCCTTTGTTATGAATGATGCTCATCAAAATTTTGTACCGTAAATTTTATTTAACAAAGGGACACTTGTTTTCATTTGTGACGAAAAATGCAATTCCTTGAAACATCATACAACTCCACAGCTTGCAGCTTAACTTTCAAACGAGTTTTAGGCTAACAATAATTTTTGCACCTCCATATAAGACGAGTAGCAATTTTTGTAGGCAAAAATATGTAAAAATAGTTGTCTTATATGCCTGCAAATACGGTACTACACATATACTTTTTCACCAAACACAGTACAAATAAAAAATGTATGGCAACTGAATCTTACGTGGCTAGTTGACATTATTTATACATTTTTCCACCAAATATAGTTTAATTAATAGGTGTAAAGGACGTATACTACATTTACATTTCAAAGATGTAACACAAATACAATAGAACCCCCTAAATATGTGACACGCTAATTTGGGAATCTGATAATTTGGGAGGATTTTAGAAATGTCAAAAATACACGTGTAAAGTACAAAATGACAGCAAATACACATAGTTGGACACGTGTGAGGAAACAAGCACTGGAAGCCAGTAGCCTCGTATGTTTACTGTGTGGCTTTGAAGGAATGAGAATGGTGTAGGTTGAAAGAATGACAATAGGAGGAGAAAAGGGTGTGTAAGAGATATGTAGGAGGGGGAAGAAATATGTTATAAGGGAGGGCTGCAGCAGCCAATCTGGTGGTTCTGTTGCAATGAAGTGTCAGTGACTGTGAAATAAGAGGAGAGGGGGTAATTAGCCAGGCGTGTGCCACACTGCTAGTGTTTTCTTTTGAAGCATGCTTTTATTATCTGCAGTTAGTACACCATACCCAGCTAAGCCTTCTACCCCTTCATGGTGGCTAGCAAATATTGTACAAAAATTTCCCTGACTTTTCCAGGTCAGCTGCTCTTATTTCCCTGACCAACAGAACATCAATAAAATTAACCAGGTTGTATGATTGCAACAAATTTTTTTTGGGTAAATATTAAGAATCACTACTCATTGTGTACCTGCTAAACTATTGATTTTCAACATACAGTTTATTAATGAAAAATGTTTTAGGAACAATATAAGTAGTTATTTTTTTTTTTTAAAGGTTAACACAACTTCATCTTGCAGAAATTCTATCATATCTTCATTTTTTACAAAGCAACAAAGTCCTGGGAGTAGTCAATTACAACAATTTTCACTTATGTCAATTCACTTTCCACTTTTAAAATGCTGTGTGGTTGTGAAGTTATGAGAGAAAAACTCTCTATACCAGAATTAAAACCATTTAATAAGTGGCCTAAAGATGGACATGCAATACCTGGTCACTACACCCTCACTCTTTGAATCCCCAAAAAAAAAAGTACTGTAATGTGCATCTGTTGCTTTTGTGAAACTTTGTTTATTGATTCGTAGAAACAAACTACAACTTTCCTCCCTCTACCATTTAACTCACTTCATCTATGAAATACGACGCAAGACCAAATGAGATGTAACTGAAGTTTCTTTGCTGTGGTTTCACATGGTACAAACTTGAAAAAAGCATCTAGGCCTACCTTCACAGTTAAAACTACCAGCCTAAGTGTTTATTGCCTTCGATGTGGCTCATAACGGAACGCCGGCCCCTGTTGCTTAGAGAAAATTAACATTGCGCGAATTGCACCTTGCAGAGTTATAACCAGGAACTTCGAGATTCATTTAATAGCAGTAGGATTGGTTAACCAATACAGTCTGTTTCTTCATGTCATGACTAAACTAAATTAATTACGTTGAGGAAATAATACTCATTGAACATACATTTTCAGACATTTTTGATGCACTTAATCATTTCATGAACACACACGAGATCACGTTATGCTGTAACTTTTTAACACACCTTTGTCACAGCACATGCCGAAAAGTTCAGGCGTGTTCTTCCATTACGCGGTACGGTAGATAAAATTCAATTTAAATGTAAATTCACGGACATCAGACTCGTTCAGAAAGATATTAATACTCGCACGAACCATAGAATAAATATCTGCGCCATGCCAAGTAAACAATAAATAACAGACAACGATTAAAGAACATATCAGCATGTGGCTACTATGTTGCCAATCTGTGCCTTCAATTTCTACTATGAACTCTTGGGGAAAATACCACAACTTTTTAAACCCAATTGATTAACTACAAATGCATTAAAATTTATGGCATTTTGCAAACAGTATGCAAGAAACACCATGAGAGAGTAATTTTTCACCACTGTGGAAACTTGAAAACATCATAACACATTGTCAGGGAAACTGATGGTATGGCAACATTGGTGGGAACCACTGAAAATTCTGGTACAGAACACAAAAAAGAACTTGTACATGAGACGAAAAACTGGTGCCCTGCTTCAAATCCACTGTTCCACACTACTACAATATTGATACGAAAAAATATTATGGAACTTTAAAATTGTTATACGAACAAATAAAATGGTATGTTGTGTTAATACCCCTCGTGGAAATGTTCGTTTACAAAGTTTTGAAATTCCAGTTTTTTTTGGAGAATTCCCTTACTTTTCTTTGACTACTCGAGACGTCTTAAATTCCCTGTATTTTGCCTGTCACTGGCCACCCTGACCTCTTACCATGTACCATACCATTAATTCTTTTGCTATTGTGATGCCATTAACACTTTCTTTGACTTGAAACCTCAACCCTCTACCCATCCAAAGCATGTCTGTCTGTTTCTGTAAACATAAAATAGCTCCCTTTTACATTTGACAAAGTTCAGTATTTCTTAGTCATTCAGAGTCATTGTACTTTCAACTTCAACTTGCATTTTTTGGATTGGTTTACTGATAAAAAAAAATTTAATTACATTTTATCTAGACTTTTACTGTGACTTTATTTATGACAATGCAGAATCTCCGACATTTGATTTTTGACGCAATTTTTTAACGAGATGAACAGCTTAAAGAAGACTGTTTCGCTACCAAGTACAATATCATAAAAAGTATAGAATAGGAATAGGGCCGGCAGACGCTTCTACTGCCTGTGCGACCACTCAGCACTCAACAGGAAACGTTCAGACAGGGAGAGGAAGCGAGTTAAGGGCGTGGTATACCAAAATTTTCGTCATCATTATTTTATTTTGTATTTGTACCAGATATTTTTTTTTGTATTTTAGACACAAAATGTGACTACATTTGGCTCTTATGAAATTTTTTTTATCTCTCACAGTTTTCGCGTAATGGCTTGTTAAAGTCATATTTTGCATGTGTCCGTTTTAATGACCACTAAAACCAACTAATATACCAAACTCAAAAAAATCACAGTGGATAAAGTCATTGCAGGCTACAATGACATACTCGTAAAATTAAAGAATAAAAATTATTTGTATTTTTAAAAAATGTATTGAATTTTTTTAAATGTTTATTTTTAGATTCATCATGCACAGCAGTTCTTTTAGCTGTGAATTATTTTTCTGCGGCTGATCGACGGGGTGCTACTAGCGCTGACAAAGTAGTGTTCAACAAATAGTCTAACTAAAACTACAATAGTTCTTTCCTCACTAGACATCAGTTCATGACAAATTGTCCCAAAATAAATCTGCATGTATATAAAAAAAAATTAACTTTAATAAACTTTAACGTTTCAATGAGTGTATTTGTATAATGTAACCTTCACTAAAATAAAGGAATGCGAGTGACGTGTGCACTTCTTATATTTTGCCAAATATAAGCATTAACTTTTTTTCTTTTACAAAACACCAGTTTTGAAAGAAAGAAAAATTATATTTACTTTACTCATACTTTATAGATAATTCTTTGATTCAACTCAGCGAGTATACTGTAGTTAAATTGGAACCCAGCTGTAATGAGCAAATTGGTGCCTCACACCAGCTGTTTTCTGCAGCCGCTGCTGAAATTACATTCGCACAATAAACAGAAGTGCGGAAAAAACAAGAAAAAGAAGTTACCTGTGCTGACCGCAGCGCTGCCACGACAAGCGAGAACACTGTGAAGCATTGTTGGCGTAGCCACCCAGGACGAGAGTGACCACTGGCAGAGCACGGAACACAGTGCCTCCCTGCAGCTGCGAGGGCACAGGGACGCAGAATATGCGGCCAGTCCCATCAGAGCAGGCGGCGGCCAGCAGCCCCAGGCGGCCACGAGGAGGGTTTGGGTTATAACAGCCGGAGGGACACCACTCCAGGTGCCACACTGTGCCGTACTCGTGAGCTATGCCGAGTGCAAACCTCGGTGCTCTGGCCGAACTGTCAACAGCCACACACGTCACCACTACCTGCACACCATGTGCACCTGTCAACTGACTGCTACTTCTATTTTCACTTTGATCACAAAACATAAATAAATGCCATAATGTTACAAAAATAGTTTGATTCCAACAAATGTCCAAGCCATACAGTGTGTGTTCAGATAGCTTACGTCAACAATGTTTATCTGCTTACCTACATAAATAGCACATTTTTAAACAGTTTATGCAATTCCAAGAAAGAAGTTAATGCAAAATTGTTTCATATTTATCATTTTAAAATTATACTCTCAAATGTACACTTTCATTTTCTAACATTACAAAAATTTTGTAGTGGAAAGTTTCTGCCAACCTGTTAATGAGAACACTACAAGTACTAACTTCACAGATAGGTATACATTCCTCCACTTGTCCCCACACTAGATTAAAATCTTCTTCAGTTGTATAACCATGTAATTTACACAAATACCACACCACCTAGAAACTAAATAACAGCACAAGACTTCTATACTTTACGATTTTGCCCTGAACTGTAATGTTGTAAAAATGTTAACAATAAACAGTAATAATCTTCAACACAAACATCTAGTAATCGACCAAACTCTACGTAACCCCTACAGTACCATCCAACAACTTGAATGCCAAATGCAACGTTATGTTCCGCCACATAATCAATTATCCGGCATATCATTGTTTGTGTAAACTACACACTATGTACAGCTGTGCTTTCATTACTGACCTTGTCAATCGAGGTTGCAAGGAAGGTAAGCTAATAGGGGTGAGAAGATGAGTAGGAGGGGGTTCAGCAAATTGCAACAAATTATGAGTTGAAATAAAGGTGGAAGGATGGTAGGGAGGCGGCTAGACAAGGCATGGGTGGCGTGTGGTACAGAAACTCCGAGAGGTCGGGCAAGGTGTGCAGGTTGAGACTGCAGCTGCATGGTGCGGAGCCACAACTTGCTACGACAATAAAGCAATATTGTCGCAACGCTTAAATTTTGGTTTCTATTTTTTTTCTGTTCTTGTCCACACTCAAAATAGACAGTACAGTAAATTTATTTTGGCTATTAATTTTAAATAGTAAGTATAATCCTGTTCTAATCTTCCCACTTATAACGTTTTCCTGGTTATACATGATGCCCTTCTCAGCTGCTATTGGGTTAACTGATTGCGTAATTGCTTCGGAGAAATGTGATTCTCAAGAGAGGTTCTTAAGATATAGAGCATGAGTAATAGGTAACACTTCTCAAGTTAGAACTAATCTTGATCCAGTGAGCGACTTCAGAGTAAGCCAACAGGAAAAGTCCTAGTAATGATAGCACAGAGAAGGTGAATTTTGCACAAATAAAAGGAGAAAGGTATAAGTCACTCGCCTTAGATTGATTATCACAAGTTGGTATTCAAGTGGGGTTAATCAAAGAAGACAATGTAAATTAGGTTTCACAGAACGTGTATATTCGCAGCAGGACACGATGCTTGATACAAGTTATGCATCTGTTTGAACACGGTACACATGATTGATGGTCAAAGTTTGGGTCTGTCCCAATTTGATACGAACAAAGCTTCACAGTGGTTCGACACAAGACACAATAGGGTCTGCGACATGAGCTAATGGCAGTGAGCACTTAGCAATCAACTCTTTGACCTCAAGGAGAGAGATAACATCTACATAACTTCCAACTCTTGAATTGCTAGCGACTCAACTATGGCGCTGCGGGCCATCTCAAATAACTGACAAAGTGTGTTGGTAAAGCTTTATTGGTGATCAACTCTTTGATCCCGAGAAACTTGAAATTGTTAATGTAACTTCTGTACCACAGAGGGGGTACCTCACGGACATCAACCCTCTGTGACGGACTGTTTTGTTTGGGGCTGGGGCACCTTACAGACATCAACCCCAGCGTGTACAGTAGGAAGGTAGGTTAGGTATGTGTAATCTGTCTGCACCTAACAGACATCAACCAAGAGATCGATAGGGAGTGAGCGGCACCTCACGGACACCAACCGCTCAGGAGGGTTAGTGCCAGGAGGGCAGGTTGCCTCCCTTTTATACTGGCCAGAAGGGTTGAAAGTACCATTAGGTGGGCGGCGGAAAATGGCCGACGATTGCTCGTGACTATCTGCTGCTACAAGTGTGCCACCCTCACACACTAAAATTACTCCCTCAGGTCAAAACTACTCTGCTGCACAAAATAAATATCCCGACTGGAGTAAATAACACCCGTGTTGCAGTTTAACACTATAGTTAATGTACAAGAACACTTGAAAGAATATTACATACATTTCAAGTCACAAGTAACAAATACAATATATTATTACTTGCATATTTTCCTATATCCATTTGTGAATGCACTTTATAGAGTCCGTGCAAGGGATTGATAACACTGGTTAGGTGCTCTGCAGTATTTGTAAATAAACAATCAGGGAGTGTTAACAAAGTTTGTGTGATGCAATTATACAATGAAAATACACATTGGATAAACACTGGAACATATAAACAGAAGTAATTATGACTGGCAAATAAAGACTATGACATGGCAGTCTTACAATCTAAATAAACTGCAACACGGTAATTGGCAATGTGTGGGCGCATGCTATGACTTTCAGGTTAAAATAGCAAATTGTTAAAAAAATAAGGGGGGGGGGGGAGTGTTTAAAGATTAACAGCTTGACGCGACTGACATGCGTCATACAGATATCTTCATTTAGTCCCTAAAACTGATTTATAATAGGAATTTACCGTTTTATATTTTCCCATTTGTAAAATAGAATTTTTTTTTCAGTCCATTCAGAAACATAATAAATGTGTTCAATTATAATTAGTTTTCAGGATGTAACTTTGTTACAGTTAGGAACATGAAGGTCAACAGAGTTTGGTTACGATCTTTCAGGCTAGAGTTTTTCAGTTCACTATTCCAGGAAGCGTACGGAGGTTATTGTCACTGCAGCGCTTGTAGATTCCTTTGTTGGCAGTGTCCTGGTAGTGCGCGCGGGCTAATGGCTTAACAGTTCGGATGTTAAGTTGTAGGCATGTGAGGGATGTGGTGATGGATGCAGCTGTTTTGCCAGGCTGTTGTGCGCTATGGGTGCTTCTGGCACTTTCTGTGTGCTGTGGCTGTTCGGGGGTACTGAACGTCTCTGTCGACACTCGCCCCGCTCCCCTGTCCCATATTTGACATCAGTAGGAGGATAAACACATGGGCAGTGCCTGCAGCACAGCACATTAATTTTGAGTCATTTACCAGCTGTTGTAGATGGCAGTGAACACGTGAGGGCACACAGCGGTGTGTAGCGCGTGCCGTGTGGGACAGAGACAGTGTGTCTGGAGAGATCGATACATGTTTAAGTCGCACAGAAGCTTTGAGAGGCACTACCATGAAGTATAAACACAGTGCATCCCGCCTTGGAAGTTCACATTTTGCAGTCCCTTGAACATTGCCATATAACGTAGATTCTCGTCATAGAGAACACGGAAATAGCGAAAACACTGTCATAGCAAAGTCTTTTTGAGGAACAGTCATCAAAAAATCGCAAAAAAATTCCACGAAAAATGTGAATTATAAGAGTAGAAACATGTATGGTGAGTCGTGTGAAGCAGGCTTTGCAGCGGGATTTGTGACCATGTGAGGCAGGCTGGCGGTGGGATTTGTGACCATGTGAGGCAGGCTTGCGGCGGGATTTGTGACCATGTGAGGCAGGCTTGCGACGATGTACGTGGACTTGTGAAGTGAGTAGGTGTTCGTTATCTTGACAGCCGGATGTATAGATTACCTCCACCCCTCCCCCCTATCCCATGCCAGCCCGCTGCCGCTGGCACTGTCATGGGGAGTCATGCTTCTGCCTGGACATCTCGCTTCCCTCCCCAAAGTGCGCGTTGTTCTAAAAATAGAATTGTGCCCTTTATTTCCCCCACCCTTTTTAACCCAGGTCCGTTGGCTACGTTTCAGTAGTTAATCATTGTGCTTTCAACCGTGTGTAGTTTCCTAACAGCTTGTTTTCCTGATTTTATTTACTGATTACGATGTTGGATTACAATTTTGGATTTTGATATACGTACATGCGAGCCCTGCAACTACGACAGTATTTCCAATCCCCGCCAATTTTTTTAAAATAATTAGAAGGAGCTTCCGCTCAGCTCACATGACGACACTGCTATTTGGAACAAGAACTGCATGTTCTGACTGAATAACGGCAGAGATATGCTGTTTCTTCACTAAGAATAATTGCCACCGACTGTGCTATACCTGTCACATACACACAACACACACCAGGGGCAGATCTAGGATTAGCTTCAGGGAGGGGCGCTGGTAATTTTCAAAAATGTTGTTAGTAGGATAGTTTTCTGTTAATTCGAAATCTCTGAAACAAAATCTAAATGCCCTGTTAATGTTAGAACATAAGTTTTGTAAACAAAGTTTTCTTTACATATAATTAAAAATATATACGAGCAAATAATTAATCTTATTTACATATTTCACAAGAATACTGAACACTACAAAACTCATATAGTCATCACTGATTGGTCTAACAAAGCTAAGAAAATTGAGTATTTTTGTAGAGAGCGTTAGTTGATAGATCTATCAGATCATTGTCCAATTCAAATTACATATTTTCAACAAAACTATTTGAATATAACACAAAAAGCAGAATATTTGAATTTCATTTTAGTATTCAGTTCAAGGGTGGTTAAAACATTGTTGAAAGTTTCTTAAAGTAGAATCTCCGTCCGCCTACTTCTTACACTTGCAAATCTGTTGATGACATCTTTGTTGTTGACGTCTACATCTCTGTGCACATGTAGCAAGGCGAGCCCTGTCAAACGTTCTTCCGTCATTCTTGATCGCATCCAAGTCTTCAGTCTCCTTAGTGTTGAAAAACTGCGCTCGGCAAATGCTATTGATATTGGAAGGGTCGCCAAAACATGGAAAAGTGACTTCATAAGTGGATAACTGATCGCATCACACTTTTCGTAAACTTCAAGAGCTGACTGAGAATGCTTCAAGATATTTATTTCACTACATCTCTTGAATGAAACCACTTCACTCGTCAGTCTAACCACCATGGTCTCCTTCTTCAAAGCCATTAGATTGGAATATTGTACACATATGATAGTAATTTTACCTGCCAACACTGTCATATCTGATGTGGATTCTGTGTTCAAAGGGAGCAAAGAAAGCAACTGAAGATACTAAAGCGAGTCATTACTAAACTGACTGTTAAGATCTGAAATTACGAAATCTAACACTGGTATAAACACAGTTTCCAGTAAGACTGCACTTCGTCAGATTCGTCGTTGGTGGTTCTTTGATAATTTGGTCTGTTTTTTTGTGCCTTCGCAACTCGTGGTATCCGTACATATACATCTAAGTCTTCCCTTAGATTTGTTGCTCCTTGAAAAATTATCGAAGAAAATTAATCTGACTTGTCTCTCTTTTCTTGCAAAACCTCTGCTACTTCTTTTACCTTCTTCTTTGCTAAACCAATGTCCATATGTTTACTTTGCAGAACAGCACTGAGTTGCTTCGTAGTGCTCATTACATGACTCAGACAAAACACTGTAAAAATAAATTCACAGTCGCTGATGACTTTCAGTAAGCAGTGTGCTTTCGCTGCTGCTTTTCGATCGCTCCACTTAGATATTTCAGCAAGTGCCCTGGCAACATAAGGAAAATCTTCTTGAGACTATAAAATTGAGTCATGCCTCTCTACCCACCTTGTTTCACACATGCCAAGTAATTGATGGCCCAGGACATTCTTGAGAACAAAGTTACGTTTACTCGAAGCATTGAAAAAGGCTGCAACCTCTTGTAACACCCCAATAGCATTCCTGACAGCTTGACGTTTACTTGATTTTGAAATCACCAGGTTTAAAGCATGATTGTTACATGGGCAAATACAACTATTTACTGCTTTTTTATGAATTTCTTTTACTGCACCACAAGCATCAGAAATGTTCACACTACACCCATCACAGCCTATGCCTACACAGTTCTTAATGTCAAGTCCCAATTTGTCTAAAAATTTCAGGACAGTTTGACTCAAAATGACTCCTGAGATAACTGGTTCAGAGCCTTCATTTTTCAAATAATTAGCATCGTGAATATCAATAAACCCGACAAAGTCCTCCTTAACAGAATTCTCAAAGATATACAGTAATGATAAACTCAGCTGTGAGATATATGAAACATCGCTGGTTTCATCAAAAATTACACTGTAGTTTTGTGCAGGCTATTCTCTCCTTGATTTTGGAAATAATTTCATCTCCACAGCAACTTATCAACTCATTTGTTAATGTTTTGCTGATATAAGTAGCATTTGCTACACTGGTGCGAACATGTTCTTCAAGTACGGAATCTCCACTATCAATCCTAAAACGTAACAATGCACGGAAATTTCCATCATTTATAGAAGTATCGCCATCACTATCAAACAAGCTGCCATCGTCACGATGGCCTCTTAAAGATATATTCTGGCGACCATGTAACATAATAGTCTTGACAACGGGAACAAGTTTCGATCTATTTTGTAACATCTGATTTTTCCTAGCCTCACTCAAACAATTTCTGACATCCATTTCTGGATTTTCAAAAACTTTAAGAAAAAATTTTCCATCTTCAACTGCATGTTTGTGGTATAGTGCGGAATTTGAACCTCTAAGTCACCATCTTTCCCTAACAATTTGGCATATTTATTAAGAGGATCTGTTACAAGTTTTTTCAGAGGTACTGTTTTTTGCTCTCCATACAAAGTTTTGCTTTTGAAAACCGCGCAGTACTTACAAAACAAGCCGTTCTTAACGTCTGAAAATACCAGCCAATGAAATTTTTCGAAATTGCTTTTACCAACATGCCGGTTTTCCTCTCGACCACGTTTTGTATGAGTTGAGCTAGGAAATACGTATCCTTCTTCAGGTTCCCATGGATTTTTAAGTAGGTTGTATTTAGTGTGATCACTGATCGTTTCAGTTTTACCGATATATGAAACAATATCGTACGATGTAGGCGCATTCAAACCATGGACATCACAAGAATCACAGGAATCTGAAGTGGACACAGACACTGAAGAAAGACATGTAGAAATTGAGGGTTCACCTGTATGGTTCTCGTTCGGCTTCGGCTGTGATGTCAAGGTCTTCAAAGGAAGGTTGATGTCGTCTGCACTGTCAGTCAATTTCCTTTTTCTTACTACAAAATGATCCATCCTATTTTCTACATGTGAGGAAAAATATGTTAGCTATTTGTGTGCACACAGCATGATAATTCCTGTCACTATCCCTGGATATGCAGTGTTCACACCTAACATACTAACTGACAATGATATCTGTCACCACTTGTAGCTCTACACACAATGACATGCCTGATGCCTCCTCTGGTTACAAAGTTTTGCAGCTGTGGCCTTAAAGACTGGCATTGGGTGTCGAGTGTCCTACTGTGATGTGGCGAGTGTGAGAGACGGAGACGGATACAACAGTTGCTTGCGCCCTGTCACCCACGTGGATGCTCCAGGGGAGGACGCGCGCCCCCCAACTGTATCCGCCACTGACACATACAGAAGAAATGCCTCTGGGAGATACGATAGTGCTGTCTCTTTCCCTCTCACAAGCACCCAGACAACTACTCGTGCTTATCTCTGCTTAGCTTGCTACAGCTCATAGTTTACTCCGTAGACCTTCAGCTTCTCAGATAAGCAGCAAGGACAGCGGATGAGAGGACGCATCCTGTGTCAGTGCAGTTGCTGTTCTGATTCACCTTAATGCTCACATAATTGGCCGTACGTGTTTTTATCTTTTAGTTTAGTGACAATTTTAACATATACTGTACACTAATTATAAATTATAATTTAACACACTAAACGTCTCATAAACTTGAGCGAGATGCAATAAATCCTTGCGGCCTGGCCATTGCATTGTTAAAAGTATCTTACACACCATCAGGAAGAGCATGGGAACGAGAGTAAGTAATTTTTTTTTGTCTTGGAATGAGTCGTTTGGACAGCTGAAGGAGAAGAAAGAAAGAAAGAAAAAAAATCACGGGTGGTGGGCCGTGTGTGAAAACGAGCATGTCTAGCTTTAGCACTGCTTTTCAACGAACTGTCTATCTAGATTTGGAAGTGCTCACGTAGGTCAGACATGTTTCCTATCGGCACACTGCCAGAATAAAATCACAAACTTGTGACCTTGCTCAAAGTCAATGCATACATGTGAGCCCACTTCTGTTCCTACTAATTGACTTCGAACTTAACTTGTGTCGCCGCTAAACACATTTCATGACTAGTGCGCAAAAATAAAGTAGCTACCAATGTTGGTGTCACTTATTTTTACTCGCAAATAACAATAGCATTACCTACCCAACGGACAAGTGAACAATTACAGTCGCCCCTCCAAGTTGATTTTTATATATCTCGGGCAAGTGCACAAATTATTCATTGCGTGCCATAGTGTGAAAGGGAATACACGATACACTAAAATAAATAAATAAATTGCTACACTCGGTAAACTGATTACTTTGGTCTTCAGCGGCCAGCAGTGTAATCATGTTGACTGCCGGCGTGTGCACTCTTGCTGCGCGCCTGCGCGGCGGGACATCGTTGAGGCGGTCTGGTGATTGATAGCCATACTTACATGATGCGGCGGAGTTTTTGGCCAGTTTGGACTTAGCGAGTAGTTGCACCCATACTTGTTGGGTATCATTGTAACCAGCACATACTTACCTGTTAAAAGAAACCTATATTTCCTTAAAATAACATACTACTTTTTAATTAAATAAGATTTAAGTCAATGTTAATGCTATTTTCGGGTTTAGGGGTCAAAATCGGCAAAATTAGGCTATAACGAAGTTCGAACCCAGAACCGTGACATTTCACTATAACGAGACTCTACTGTACTTACATGCAATTACATCCCATTTATAACGTTTAAATTTAACAATCACTTTCACTCATTTCCCCTATAAGACGTTCACCGAATAGTGTGCCGGTACCGTAAGCATTATTTATTTTCCTTGGTCCCGCCAAATTTCTAAAATAAATACAAGGTTACAGTGAAACCTCGTTAATACAAACTCTGTTAATAGAAACTTCTCATTAGTACAAAGTGGTTTTATTTCCCCTTGGAATGAGATGAGAAATTAAACATTAACTTAAATGTTCAATAAAAAGTTCCCTTATGTGTAAAACAGTGTGAGGACTATTTTATTGCTTAAAGGATGTAATGATGGTGATTTTAAAGTTTTTATTTTGGGACTAAACATCCTGAAAATATATGTATAGACATAATTATTTTTAAGTTTTTGCAAGCATCTCTTAATACAAACATCATTATTACAAACTGCAAAAATTTAGGTCCTTTCAGGTTTGAATTAATGAGGTTTCACTGTAATCTAGACGAATAATACCGAGGATGAAAAATGTGTAAACACCAGAGAATACAAAATAAATGTTCTCGAAGCAATGCATTTTATTTCTGCCTCGTGGAAGGCAATTGAGGCAAGCAACATAGCAAATTGCTTCCGAAAAGCAGTGTTTGGTGATTTTGTGGACAACGCTGATGAATCAGCAGAAAGCAGCTCTGTGTGTGCGCTGAAGCTTGGACACTTTTGCAACAGAAGCTCAACTTTACCAGCACATTTGAGGAGTATGTAACATCTGACGATTCCTTGCTTCCGTGTGAGCCACAGTCAATCTGTGATTTGTGCAAGGAACATGAGGTGCAAATAGAGAAACGTGAGGAGCAAGGAAAGAAGATGGAAAAGAATAAGAAGGGGAAGAAGAGAACATTCCCTAGAAACCACCAACAAACACAGAATCCCTAGGCTACATTGAACATTTGAAACATTATGTTGAATCAACAGAAAATGTGCCCAGCGATCTATGGAAAAACTTGTGGAGTCCAGAAAGTTCCATCATGGCTCAGTCTGAGAAAAGCTTGAAGCAGACCACCCTTCACGACTATTTTTGGAGGAATTTGACTAATTTCTTTAACACAAATATTGCAGTGGTAAGAACTTAATGAAACACTTTTAACAGTATGATAGCTTAGTGAAAAACAATAATATGGTGGTTTGTAGAAAAACATTCAAGAACATGATGGGGTATGTTGTTGTTTAGTCTTTATAAAAATTATAATTGTTTTGTTTTTTATATTAACATTGTTCACTATATTTTTTTTAGGATTATTTTCTTTCTTAACACACATTATTCTGAATATTAAAACATGACTGCCATTGATGGTTAGGTAATGGGAGCTACCAAATACGATTATGAACCAAAATTTCCATCCTGATGAATGGTTTAGTATTTCCCCTGTAAGAAATTTTTTCTGCCACTCCCCTGAAAAATTTCTTAGCAGGGATGCACTGTATGTGTCAACCATTTTATGGGAGCTTTTATGTTGCCTTCAAGCTGTTTGACGTTTGGAGCTTTTTACAGTATGTTTAGAGCATTTTGACAGTATCTCCGCCCGAGCTTTTGTATTAGAGAATTCAAAATGACGATGCTCCTATAGGCCAGACACAGGGTTAAGAGCTCGACAGAATGCCAGGTTGAATTTCAGATTTCCATTTATTTGATTTTCAGGGAGTGAAATTGTTTTGTTGTTAGAAAATATTTAAATTGTTCATCGGAAGTAAGAAAGTGAACAGAAGCGTATCCTTCATAAGCAGCCTTGAGATTGGGCGTGACATCCTTGAACAAGAACATCCAAGCCATGAGTACTATCTTTGTTGTTTAGTATTAATTTATATTTCTTTCTTAGTCCACTAAATAACAGTCACTGTTTCTTTTGGCTTGTGTTTACTGTTGGCCAACGAGATCTTTTCTTCCAGCCAAATCATGTTCTTTTTGATAATAATTATATTAATTAACCACAAGTCTTTTCTAATGATTTCTTAATGTCAGTTCCACTAAAGTAATATCTGTTTATCAAGCATTATAGTTTTGTAAAAGGCAATCTTTAAATTAGTTTCACTAGATTACATACCTATTTTGAGTACTGATAAGGTAATGTTTATTTTTGTAAACTTTAATTAATTCATTGGCTAATAACCAACCATTAATTGAACACATTCTTCTATTCCAGTACTCAAATAGTTCTACAAACTAATTACCTAATATTAGAATTTCATGAGTTGTTACGAAAGTAATGAAATAAGGTTTACGCACTACATGACAGGAAACGCGGCCTTGTACGTCATTCAGACTATGTACGATCCCAGGTTGCTTCGCAGCCAAGCTTCTTATTTTATTATTTCTTTTAGTTTGTTTGTGCATGAGCTCTACCAAACATTCAGTAACTAACTTATATTATGATAGGCTACAAGGTGGAAGTCACTATCTGAAAGATTTGTTTTCTATCTAATACTTAAAGCACTAGGAGCTACATATATTTATATATTTATCCAAAAATCTTTGTTATTAATTACAGAGTTCATTTCACTTTAATTATTATTGTGCAGTTTAGTTCAGTTTAATATTTATTATTAAGTATTTTTTTATAATTCCTAGTATTAGCAAGGACAGTACTTCACGACACACACATGCTTTATCACTACATTTTACAGTTATTATCAGCATCTTTATTAGTTCCACCTACTTTGACATTTCTCTAAAATAAAGTATTTTATAATTACGTATCTTTGACTAATGTGCCCAACCCCTCCTGACAGTATGCT
Source organism: Medauroidea extradentata (assembly GCA_003012365.1). NCBI lineage: Eukaryota > Metazoa > Arthropoda > Insecta > Phasmatodea > Phasmatidae > Medauroidea > Medauroidea extradentata. The sequence continues at coordinate 5,323 of PNEQ01012122.1, read as the reverse complement.
TGGAGTCATAATTATCTGGGCTGGTGGTGGTTTGCAGTTTGACGGCTCCTGTCCTTCTAATTTATGAGAAATCACCTTTGTGAGACCTGTACCTCAACACTCTGCAATACAAGTACATTGAGAAGAAATAGGACAGGTGTTCAGTTTTGTGGTCGCTGCTTGTTACAATTCTCCACGAACACTAGTTCAATCACCCTTGCTATAGATAAAGGCTTGATAGTAATTGCACTCTGAAAATGAATGAAAAGATGTCTGAGAACGTTTCTTTAACCGGCTTCATTGATTAGCAGCCATTGAGTGCTAATTTAAACCACTATATATGAATTATTTCGTTGTAGGAAAAAAGTATAGGATTTATTACTGTATGGAGCACATTTCTTGCTGTATATAAAATTAATTTATCGTATAGCCATTTTGACAGTTGGCTACAAACTTCAGCACAAGAAATTTAAATTCAAGGGAATTTCACATTACCAAATTTCATTGCACATTCATAGCCATCACATAATATTCACACGTAGATTTTAAGTTGAAAAAATTGGGAAAACACTTTTCATCACATAATTGTCACAAGGCAAAATTTTTGGGGCAACCTGTGCAATAGAGATCACCAACGAAAGTGAGGATAAAACTGCTCTGGCTATTTTCATAATTTCTAATCTGCTATGTTCGGCTCCCAACCTTGAGACACTTTCTCAAAGGCAGAGAGAAAATGTTAAAAGGAAACACAACCTTTTTTACATGCATAGTGCTATTTTCCCTCCTCCATTGTGCAGTACTTTCTTCCTGTATTGTATTTGTTTTTCCCCGGCTGACAGCCACCACCTACAAGACTAAAGAAAGATTGTAAATACAAAGACACCTTGGAATTTTTGCTGTTGTCTTATTTACTTCCTGTACTTGTGACACACAACTTCTGTGAGTGTTGTGATGATTGAAATAACATATTATGTACGTAATTAGTTTTAGCTGTATCATTAAAAGTAATAACGTGGAAATCAACACTTAAAACAGTTTTTAAAAGTTTAACTGGCATCACAAATTAAGAAGATGATGTGCTTTGAGAAGGATCTGGCAACACTCACACCGATTCAAGCACAGACATAGAATTGAGTGAAGCTCATAAGGATAACTGTCATAGTAGCAAAGTCAGCAATTCAAAAACAATTTGAGATTCTTCAGGATGAATAAATAATGAAGGAACATACATTTTTGTGTTTTGTTCATGTATGAAAATTCAATTACAGTGATCAGCTAAGTGTTATTTTAGCCGGAATTTGGCGTCACCTACTCGATTGTTTACAAATAAGGAACACAAAATAACTACACATGTTTATTATAGTATTTTGCTACAATTCTAATACCTTGGTTGATATTAAACTTGCGCAGAATAATTTGACACAGTGCTGCCCTTGAAGTCAATGGAAAAATAAACATACATACGCTATAGTGTGCGCCACTAAGTTATTTGGCCTGGCAGGATAGTGAACAGAGATGTCATGGTATATAGGTCATTCGGGATAAAGAGTGCACTAAAAATTTGTACCGGGAGTCGGCGACTCCGGTTCACCACACTTGAAGATTTGTTAAATTTACATATTCTGGACTGGCAGTGAGGTCGCTTTAGAGGAACTTGGTGCTTGTGCCCTGTGCGCTTAATGGTTTGAACTTCCCGCTCGGACTTCGGCCGTGCTCGTGTTCGCTCTCCCCTCCTTCCCCCACTTTTCCCTCTCGTGCCCAGCTCAGACACTCCCGTCTGCATGACAATCAGTCTTCTCCCGGGCCCGACCGTGGGCGGTTGTGTTTAGCTTGCGACCGTGGTGCCACACCTGAGTCATGTCATCGGTAAGTTCCTTTTGTTTGAGTTTAGTGTTTTTGTTTTTTCGTGTTTTTTCAGTTAGGTTTGGTTAATTGTTTGTTTGCGTTGATGACACGACGAGGGTGTGCTGTCGCGGCCGTGAGCCCTGTACGACTAGGGATTTGTGTCCCTATTTTTTTAATGGAATAAAGTGGCGCGCATGTGTCGGCCACAGCAGCTTAGTATTTCTCTCCTAATCTTTTATTGTAATTCTGTATCTATTTCCCAGTGGAGAATACGTGAGAAACTGTTAAGCTTTGTATGATGACTTACGTTATATAAATTGTTTTGCCTAGATCTGTCTTTCATAATTGGTAGCTTAGAGAACCCTGTGTCATTGTCGTTGGTTTAATGTGTGTTCTAATGGGAAGGGTACTGGTGACTGGTGAGTGGCACTGGGCCTTGGTCGATGCTTAGCAACGCCAAGATTAGCAGCCTGTAACTACGGTGCCTGCTAGACGCGGGCTCAAATTCAACCTTTGAAAAATATCACTAGCAGTTACTGTATACAAGTCAACATTAACTATAGCTGCCTTACTACTTGTATGGTTGGCAGCAAAATTATGCAATAATGCTCCATTTACGTCCTATTTAAATAAAGCAATACAGAGACAAAATCAACCAAAAACAATATAATTGCATTTTATATAATTTATAAACTATTCTTATTTAAATTCATTGAATTATACTGACTGCATAATTTCAGGGTGTCCAGCAAAAGTGGTATTTTAATTTCCAGTACATTTCCAGTACGATTCCCACATTTCCTGAGAAATTCCAGTACTATACTTTACAGGTGATACTACGTTAACTTGTGCTACCCAAGTAGACCAACGAATAACAACATTTTTATGTTATTTTTAGAGCTGGTGAAGGTGTGTAAAATGTATTACTTTACTCCAGTATTTAATTAAAATACTTTCCTTTACACAAATTTATAAATTGATTGACTTTTTCAAAGTCCTCTTTGTTGTATTTGATGGTTCAGTCCACGTGAACAATGCCGAAAAGCATTTGAATAGAATTGTGAGAAGAAATTTATAAAACATGAGGGACCAGCACATTATATTACATTTATTATTATATACACAGTCATAAATCAGACACGTTTCTTGACACAGAAACATATATAGTACAATAACATTTAACAGTTAAGTAGGTTAAATTATCCTCCAGAATTTTTCACTTAGTCCTAACACTAAAATTGTGAGCTAAATTAATTTACGTCATGTACGTATAAATAATTTTCGGTAAAAGAAACAACTGCTAAAGGGATAAACATTTCAATCAATTTTTAATTATAACCTAAATACCTTGAGTGTATTGTATACATTTGTGTTTAGCATCTATACTCCGTATTTGTAGGCGCAACAATTTTATCCTTGTTATTTCCACTGTTTTTGCTGCCGATAAAATTAAAGCTGTTATTTTGCCATTCATTCCTGGTTTTCCATACGATGCATGACGAAAATTTTGCCGTTTCCAGAGACATCAGTTCAGTCAATGCACATCACAACTTCATCGCAAAAATATTTGTACCTCCTTGCTGTCACATAAATACACTCAATCTTTATTTAATTACAATGTTATACAACATACATTATTACCAGGTACCATGTGAAAAAGGGACAAAGGGAAAAATAAACACATTTACTAAACCTAAACCAAGGTCGTAGAAGAACACGTCTGGACACTCGCCTATCTACCAACACAAAATAAATATGGGACGCATTTATTTTGTATTATCAATGTATTTTGCTTGAACCCTTGTTGTTTGGCTGTAGTTTGTCAAGTTACCGAGAATGTTGTACTTTTTGGCGCTGTGATCCAGATGGTCGGACTCATACTCCACCCACCTTTTTCCATTGTTAAATTTATAAAGTAAACAAAGATTGCTGGAGCATTTTCTTAAATTTTTGAGCGAATGAAGTATTTCACAAATTGATAAAAAAATATTTTTCTTTGATAAATTGTTTATCTTAGTAGGAAGGAAGAGGGGGGAGTCTGAGTCCGACCGCCCTAACTGCAGTGCCAATGAAACACAATATTCTCTGTAACTTGGTGAACTGAAGCCAAACAAAGAGGTGGTCAAATTTTCAAGGCGTGTGTCCAGACCTGTTCTTCTACGGCTGTGACCTAAACATTTTCTTGTCGACTTCGACTTTCGAGAAACTCGAATCTCGCTTTCGTTGTCAAAAATTGATTCTGTTGATTGACTAGCAATCAATTCTCGAATAAAAGACATTTACTATGGAAAGAATTAACATTTTCACATTTATTTTGAAATTTTGCACATAATGATAGGACTTCTGTGATTTTTAACAAAAATTAAAAAATTCCTGACTTTGCATCCTGGGAAAAACCGTTGTCTCTAGAAATAACTAAAATTACAGATGTCAAACTACTGTCCAATTTCTTGATGACATAACAAAATGTTTGGTGACAAAGAAATTCCCGCAGAAAAGGAAAATTTCACATTCCCGAGCCCGAAAAAATCCCGTATATTTCCCGTACTTCCCGCAGTTTCGCGATCGCTGGACACCCTGAATTGATCTTACATGCGCAAACATCAAGTGACGTGTCCAGAGAGATCATACATAGTTAGCCATAATGCACAGAAAGATACACATGGGTTGACAGTAGAACATGAGCAGGACTTTCTTGAGTTCTCACTTGATCCTGAACCACCTACATAGGGATCACCGACGCACCTCAGGGCAGTGTCACTCACTTGCCTTCTTCACTCACCGTTAGATCAAGAAGCACGCATGTACACACCTGCACACAATCAGGTGTTCGTGATAGGAAAGAATTAATAGATTTCGGACCTTTACTGAGCTCAGCAATCAAGTACACGTACATTCAAACACAATGTGCCGAACTGCTAATAAGCCTTCCATGATCCCAAGAGCATGTGTCGCGAAAAATCAAATATAGGAAATGAAATAGACTGCTCGTATACAAAAATTAACCACCAGTCTTCTGGTAGAATATTACTTTGGTAATTCCAGGACAAATTGAGCTACAATCCAAATTCAAGTGCAAGATGCTATATTTTAAGTCTGTTTCTGGCTAAAAAGCATTTCCTACGAGAATAGCAGTACACGAGGGCGTGAATCTCAAGCAGAGGTTCAGGTGTCAACGAACTAGTTGAAACGTAATTACGTTGCTCAGTTACAATAATGAAGTACAAGTACGAAGCTCTCTCGTGTAACATATTCCCCGCATTGAACACTTACAAAAAACTTGGGCAAGTATTGCGTATGCTGGCCAGACATCATGTGCCAGGGCAGCACTGGCATTTCACAATGTGAAAATTGCAAAAGCAAATTGAAAATCGTAACTTAATTAAAATCGATATATGATACGCCTTAGGTGTGTATGCAATAACATAAGTACGAAAACCATGAACATAAATTATACTGGTATACACAGAATTATTAAGCAACCCTAACAAACACCACA